>JAQFZE010000317.1:0-29739 GCA_034695245.1 Dicyrtomina saundersi | reverse complement strand
AACTGTAAAATGTTCCATTTACATGTTTTTTGAAAATTCAAGCAGCGGGGGCTGCCTGCGCTGGCCGCATTATCCGGTCCTGGAGGGAGTGATAAGAGTTTATTAAGGATGTCGCTAAGCGTAATTTATACGTAATACGTAGTGCAGTAATATATGTAAGTATGTACGACTAAATCAAAAATGAAATCAAGATGGAGACGCATTTTAAATCACAATGGGAGTGCAGTGGTGGTAAATGAAACGTGGTTTTAGTAGTGTAGGTGTAGTATAGAAAGTAGAATAATTCTATATAATATGTGTAGGTAGGGATATGAATGTATGTATATGCATATCCTTAGAAATATAAAACACATGGCTGACTTTGAACTGATTTTATTAAGAGATCATAAAACCAGAACCAAATCTGGAATCAGAATCAGAATCAGAGTCAGACTCACTCAGATGTATGGGATATATATCATGTATAGTAGTGGTGTACGGGAACGGATTCAAGAGAACCGGTAACCGATGCCGGTAACCGGTAACCGGAATCAGAGTCGGAATGGAATCAATTCAGATAATTCAATGGATGCATAGTGGAATAGCAGACCACCAATTTAGAGATATAGTCTTGAACGGAACTTAAACTTTTCCCCCCTCCTCTTCCCATTCCCGCCTTCCTCACATTCTTCATCGTTTTTTTTATTCTCTCTCATTCTCTCAAGCCAAAAAGTTCCCAAGTTGACAAGTTCCAATTTCTAAAATTCCAACTTATTCAAGTTGGAGGCTTAGAAAACATAATATAATGGGGACGTATCAAATGATGATGATAATAATTGTAGATGTGACTATGGGAATGGCCATGGGGATGATGTTGAGTTGGGCTAATGACGGTGACGGGACTTTGATCAGCGATCATTTCTACATCACGACTGATTAAATGATTCACTATATACGACATCATGGCAGTACACTATCAGAGCGACAGGAGTAGTTTTCACTTTACTTCAAATTGCCTCTTCCAAAAGTTATGCCTTGAACACTTCCTTGCGTGTTAGGTGCGCTCCATTAAGTAGGTTCGGTTACCGTATTTGACGGAATACGCGGCAGGACGGTTATTAATGTTTTTGGACTCACAGCAATTTTTATTTCATTTTAAGTTTACGATAAAAAAAATTAATGTTTGCAAAATTATGCTTAAAATCCCGTTTTTTTATCAAATTTGACCAAAATGTGTGACTTGTATCATTCAGCAGTATTTGAGCTCCGGCAATTATTCGAAAAAATACGGTACATCTTAAAGTCAGTATGTGGCTAGGTATAGGCATAGGTATCTCATGTTTATCCTCAAGACTCAAGGCTAACTATCAGTAATCGGAAGCTTTGACTTTATAAGGTAAAAAAATACATGTGTGTGTGATTGTAAGAAATGAAAAGAAATGAACTTTATCAATAGCTAAGCTATGGTATTAAAAATGTCCAAAGTCATTCATAAATCACACTACTTTTTTAACAACCATTTTTATAGTTGTAGTAGGGCATTTGCTACTCAGACATTTCCTAACCGGAGCGGAGGTGTGATTCCCACTTCAAATATACGAAATGTTTGAAGTAAAATTGCAAAGTTTGATTCGTGAAATAGGCCCCTGAATACTTCTGTCTTATTGGAAAATATACTATTATTGCAGTAGTGTTATAATGTCTTTCATTATTTTTCTACGAGTTTCATTTTCCGTAAACCAGAGCAGTGCCTCTTTAGAATTAGAACAGCAAAATGTTAAAATTTGTGAGAGCACCCTTTCGAGCGATGTCAAGTTACGCAGTTTTTTGAACAGTGGTAGTAAATTTCGTGGATTCGTGAATAGGTAGGAAATGGTTGTAGGACATTTTCGTCCCGAACATTTTCTCCCCCGGACATTTTCCCCCTAGGATATTATCCTCGGAGGAAAATGTTCTCGGTTACGAGTTGGGAGTAAAATGTCAAGGAGGAAATTCTTTTGAAATATGTCCGTTTACCGTAGCAAATGTATGGAATGTTGTCCGAGTAGCAAATGTCCGGATTTGATTCTAATATGCTAATTTTTGAAAAGCAAAAAATATTCTAACTGCATGTTTCTAAAAAGTTATAAAACCTCCTAACCGCGTATTTTCGAAAAGTGCCATCATGTTCTAACTACGAATTTTTGAAAGGTTCAAAATGGTCCGACTACGTATTTTCGAACAGTGCAAAAAGTTCTAAATAAGTATTTTTGAGCAGTGCAAAATGTTCTAACTGTGAATTTTTAAAAGGTTCGAAATAGTCCGGCTACATATTTTTGATCCACGCAAAAATCCACCTGCGAATTTTTAAAAAGCTCAAAATTTCAAACCTCATGTGTTTTTTAAGTACACAATTTATTTTTTTGAAACATTAATTTAATAATAAGTTGCTTTCAAATGTCATTGAAAAATGCCGTGAGCACATGTTTGCTTAGAATCGTGTAGATGAATCTCAATGAATCCACTTTGAACTTTTAACTTAAAAGGCATTTTCCACTTTTGTAAAACCTCATGTCTGAACTCTGAACTTGATTTAAAGTTGTTGGCTTCATGTAGTTCTTACATTGTCAATTATATAGTTCTAACCGCGAAAGCAAGTTTTGATTTACCGAGTACATGTGTAGCAAACTATAAAGTAAAAAGTTCATAATTGAGTATGTATTTGTAATTTTACATGCACATGACAAGCCTACCTACATATTAATTCTGAATATGCACTATTTTA
Organism: Dicyrtomina saundersi; assembly: GCA_034695245.1. Lineage (NCBI taxonomy): Eukaryota > Metazoa > Arthropoda > Collembola > Symphypleona > Dicyrtomidae > Dicyrtomina > Dicyrtomina saundersi. The sequence continues at coordinate 26,996 of JAQFZE010000317.1, read as the reverse complement.
AATAGACTATCCACATACACAGTAAAAAATATTCGAGAAATTTTCTTTAAGGACACAAAAGCATTAATGTATTAGGAATCTATACAACAAAAATCAAAAATAATAGTATTATATAACAGGAATTATTTTTGGTTTTTTGCAATAATTCAATTTTGCTGACTCATTGAAATCAATAGTTAATTTTTAAAATTAGCATATTCCTCTGGTAAGATTTAAAAAGCTGATTCTGTAAAAATGTACTTAAAAAATCACGGTGCGTGTTCAATCCCTGACACCCGCCAGTTAAGAAAAAATCGGAGTAAAAGTTTTCCGGGTACATATTGCACATTTTGTCGGACAGAAAACGTTCCAAATTCGAGATTTCCAACTATCGGAGTTGCGAAGGAAAATCAAATCACACATTTTACAGTGTATCCCAATCAGTATAAAAGTAATGAAAATGAAATATATTTGAGGCTTTTGGGACGAACGCCTATGGGCTTAGCCACAGTCATAAATTGAAAACTTTCGTTTGGAATGAGTGCATATAGTATTTTATTATATGTATACTATATGTCATGTGTTTGAATTGTGAGCTATCTTTTATACATTCCGTTAAAAACTTTTAGAGGACTCTCATGAACTATTTTGACTATTTCCTTGTCATTTTATTACTTTCAAAATTAATGTGAAATCTTATGACAGGATATATTTTATTGGCTGTATGATTCAAACCGAGAAAATAAAGGTCATGGCAGAATGTCAAATGTCGTACCTGAACCTGAACACAGAAGTTTGTGGGATCTACATGTTGAATAGAATTGAAGACGTAATACTCGTCCCTGCATTTTAAATTATTCAAGTATAATAATTATGTAATTTTCAAAAGTTTAATTTCTTTAATACCTTTCTGTCATAAAATTGTTGCCCGTCTGGTCCTGTGAAAAGTAAAATCACTAGTTCATTCACACTAAAATTCTGACAGATCTGGTGGATAACTTCGATTTCGATTCCATCACAAAACGTGAAAAAAATGAAATGTATTTTATTCTTAAGTGCAATCTCCTATGGTTCTATGGTCCGGGTGGAATCGGAATCAATAAAGGGGACAACTACAAGAAGAGGTAAGAAAATTAATTTTGTGAGAAAAGTCTTGGAAGATTTTTTTTTTGTGGACGACAACGAGAGGATGTCATTGTATTGTGTAGCGTCCTGAGTGGATCCGAGTGCGTATATATTTTTGTATGAACTTGACATATGCGTGCACTTGATCTGTTGGCGTTGGCTAGTCTCCTGACTGTCGCTCCTTTGGCTTCGTCCTCGTACTTTTTGACTTGGGTGACAACGACGAAGACGACGACGACGACGAAGGGAATTCGAATTTTCGAAAAGGACCAAGACCAAAGTCAAAGACCAACAGAGTCAAAGTCAAACCATGTAGATAAATTCCAAACAAAATTCCTTCACGTCCTTCACATTCGTACATGTCAACTTTTCCAATTTAGTATTGAGAGAGAGAGAGAGAATAACATGTTAACGGATGCTATAATAATGGCAATGGGACTGTTGGCTCCGGTTCTTAGCTCATCTACTCTCAGCTGCCTCTAAAATCGCAAGTTGAGGGAAGCTTCTCTTCTCCAGCTTCCAGTCAAAGTCAAGTAGTAAAGAATTTGAAGAAGGGAAGAAAAAAAACTCCATACATCTCTCTGAACTGTGAACTCGAAAAGTCTGTCAAATGATCTTAGCTAATTTGAACGGACTAACTTCTTTATATATTTTGCGCTTTAACGGATTTTCTATAGTGAATAAAAATGGAACTTCTAGTTCAACTTTAACTCAAGGAACAACTTGAAACTCGGCATCGGTAACGGCAGCTGCATTGCCGGCATCGGGATGAGTTCAATGGCAAAATCGCATTCAAGAAATCCTATACTTTCTCTCTCACTCTCTCAATTCGTTTTCTCTACAGTCTACATACCGTTATTCTCTGGAATAACAAAGGACCTCTAACCTCCATGTGCTGTTCAAAACATTTTCTGTATTTTTATATTAAATTGTTCGACTGATTTCCTCCTCCTCCTTCCTACTTTCATCTTTGAAAATTTTTACGAACGGTATTCAGAATGGAAATAAAAAAAATAGAATGAGTGGTGTCTACGGAATTTAGGTACTTGAAGCACACAGTGCGTGCAGAGCTTGAGCGCTCCAGTTTCTCTCTTTTTCTTTCGCCCGGACCAGAACCCGGACCATAACCAGACCCAGGACCAGGGGAACATTTCTATAGTCAATAATAAGGGCAAAATAGAACTTTTCCCAGCTGGTGTAAACTTTTGGGAAGAAGTTACTAGTTGGATTTGGATCTATGGTGTGTGTGTGGGCATAGGTACAGGGTAGAGGCTATAAGATTCACTACAGAATTAATTGAAAAGGACCAAACTATAATAATATAATCATGTTTTTTTTAAAAGAAAAATGTACTATGTACTTACGTATAATAAGTATTGATAGTCAAAATGAGAAATCTGTAGTTATGTTGTAGGTGTTTGGACTTAACTTGACTTTAAATTTTTTTCACGCTACAGTTCATTGTGCAAATCGTGAGTAAAGCATTAAAATGACGCATCTCCATTGAAATGTACTATCTACAAATAAAACCATATCATGGTCCTAAAAACATGTAAATAGAATATCTTACAACTTTCAAAAACATTTAAATAGAATATTTTAAACTTTTCAAAAACATGTAATTAAGAACATTTTGCAATTTTCAAAAACATGTAAATAGGGCATTTTGAACTTTTCAAAAACATGTAAATTGAGCATTTTGAACTTTTCAAAAACATGTACATAGAACATTTGGCAATTTTCAAAAACGTAAATAGAACATTTTGCAATTTTCAAAAACATGCAAATAGAACATTTTGCAATTTTCAAAAACATGTAAATAGGGCATTTTGAACTTTTCAAAAACATGTGAATAGAGCATTTTGAACTTTTCAAAAACATGCACATAGAACATTTGGCAATTTTCAAAAACGTAAATAGAACATTTTGCAATTTCCAAAACATGTAATTAGAACATTTTGCACTTTTCAACACCAAGAAAATAGATGAATTTACACTTTTTAAAAACTCGTAACAGTTTTACGCATCTATTTCCTTATTTAGTGTCCTTTTTCATAGCTCATTTTAATCCTAGCTTAAAGTGGATATGAGCCATTTTGATTCTTCACTCAAGATATTTTAGCCACCTTCCTATACGTACATTCAGAAACAGGTGATAGATATACCTGCCCTACCTCCACAATACTATAACCTACCCACAAAATAAGTTATGTCCACAATTTGCCCTACGTACCTTAACTTCCACATAAAAACGAACCCAACAACACAGGAAAATCAAAACTAATCCAATATCTCCCGGAAAATGAAAAACAATAAAGCTACAGATATAAAAAAAGAAAGAAGAAATTACGAAAAAAAATATCATTGTAAAACTAGGGCACTTTAATATTTTTATTAAAATTACAACTTTTTTCATAAGCCCAATTAAGTTTGAGGACTGACAAAAAAATGCTTTGCGTTGACTACATACATACATAATGAATGACAAAATTGGACGCATGGAGACGTTCTATACCGCAACGCCGCAACCCCAAGGCCACCTAACTTTAATACTATTAATATAAGAAAAAAAAATAAAAATGGTGAATATTTAATTGCTAAAATTCTAATTCTAATCGTAAGAAGATTTGTTTGAGAGAAACTCCTAAAGGAAAAGTCCAACACAGTCTCTGACTCTGAAAATAATTTTGACTACCCTATAGCATATAGACCGTAAATTCTCTATAATAATAGGACCAGAACCAGGCCAGTGCCGGTTCTATATAGTACAGATTTTTTGTGTGCCCCACGTAATAATTCAATTATTGAAATCTCCTGAGAATAGATGGATGAGGATAAGGATTGCGATTGAGGGAGAGAGACTTGAAGGGGGGGAAGGGAAGACATAGCGGACATGGAGTCACCCAAGGGTATGAATTAATTATTATCTTGCGAATGTACATAACAAAGCTTTTCATCCTTGAACACATGGTCTTCTAGGTAGGTACTTTGACTCTGGAATTTCTCTCTCTCTCTCTTCATTTGTTATGGGGCTTCTTTATTAGAGAATGGGGACTCGGGATGGATATAAAAGGAAGGGGCTGAGGAGGACGCGAACCAGATTTCTCACAATTAACTCAGCACTTTCAAAACTTACTTTCATCTCTTTTAATTACATTCTCTCGATCTGACTGAAGCAAATGAAGTTCTTCAACTTTCTTTCCTCTCCTCTCCATTTTATACATCCACATCTCCAAATAATAAGTATGTAGTCTCCGTTTCTGTGTGTCTCTACGGAGTCAGCATTGGAGCATGTGGGGATAGGATAGAATACTATATATAACTCTGTACTTAAAGAAAGAGCGTCGGCATAGGCAGATCCAGAAGGAAAAACTTATTTAGGAGCATAACAATATGCAAAATGTAATGTCCAGATAATTTTTAATTCTCACAGTTTTATTTAGTGCTTTTTGGTTAGTAATAAATCAATTTATTTTAAATTAAATATATTCAATTAGTGTTAAGCACAATGGTTCAAAGATTGATTTAATTTTAATTTTTTGAAAACATTGAAGTAGATATAGTGTAAGATACGATGTGGTCAGAGCTCACATAGGTGTCACTGGTCTGACTTCAATCCATGATTTAATTTGTGGGAGATTATGTACATTGGATTTGTGGACTTTGAGAGCTGGATAGCTCCCATCTAAATTAAGATTGAGAAAACTCTCAAGAAAGTCCACATAGTGAGCAACGAAGAAATCAATCCAGGTGTACTTCTTCCCTACAATGTACATCCCACCATTCGCCTCCACATCTTTGCTGAACGTCCCGAAATATTTAGGGATTTGAACGTTGACAAAATTCTCTCGAACCTCAGCTTTCCTCGCCTCGTCCGTCTCCACAAATAATGGACGGCATTCTATGGAATTAAAAGAAAAATGTCAGTGTATTATGCTGATTATAGGTAATTTAAATGCATAGCCAACACACCATACAGTAAGTCTATACTAATTTCGTACGTAGATATCGAGACTAGCAAATTAATCTATAAACATTTCGAAACAATTTACTGTACCATTTAGTAAGTCTTTAAGTGCGTCTCCATACTCATCACACTTGGCTGACTCATAATTATCTGAGCCTGCTAGCTGAAATTTCTTCCCAAGGTATCGACCGATGGCAAAGGACTGACTTAGTTTCAAACCATTCTCCTCTAACAGTGGCAATGTACCCCATGGATAATCTAGAATCAATACATTTTGTAATAATTAAATATTTTTTAGCTACACCTATGTGGAACTATGTGGCTTTAGAAAAATTAGAAATCCTCCTAAGCATTTTGAATTTTTATATTTTTGTACCGTACCGTCACACCGTGTCTTTAAGGAAATTACCGAGAGTATAATATGAAGAGGCTTTTTAAACGATTAAGAAAATTTAAATATTATAAATTGCATAGTAGTTTGTTTTAATTGACATTAGAAAAATTACTTACTGTTTTTGACTGCAGGCCAGTTAGCTCTGTCCAAGCGCTCATCCTCAAACTCTACATTTGCGTAGTGAAAAATATACCGAATGGGCTCAGCAATCCCTTTCAGATTGAAATAAATCAGTTTGTAGTTGGATGACATAGTAATTTCCAGCTTTGTTTTTTTAAATTGACACGTAGAGGAAGTTACTTACACCGACACGGGAAAGGGAGACGTCCTAAGGAAAAATGTGGCTTTTGATGTACGTTTGAATGAAGAGCCGAAGCCGAAGAGAGATTAATATAGATTACTTTGCGAGATTAGCGTGTGCGGAGGTGGACGTTATCCTCCATCACAACTGAAACTGACTGTGATTAGAGAGTCAGAGTCAGATATGTCAGTGTACTAAAAAAAATACTATCGTACTTACTTGTACAAATAACACTATCTCACGGTGGTGGTGGTCCATAAACGACGTCTTAATTTCGAGACCCTATTATGTAATCAATTACGATATATGTATTGTAAAGGACCATTTGAAAAAAAAAGTCCGACCCCCTGTCCTTAACGACGTGAGTAATGCAAGGCTCCTCAAATGCTGAATATAAATAAAAACATTTTATTATTCCTGATAAACAAAGTCCTCATACATTCACATGATCGTGACGTCAGAGGGGCGAGACAGGTGAGACTACCAACTACTAACTACTGAATCCAACGCGTGACAAGGTGACAACTGAATACTGAGTATATTGACATTGACAGTACCAAAAGGCAATACATAATAATATTATCATTCATTAATTCATTTCATTATCTATTACTCATGACGATCCGTAGTACTCCATATCATGTAGCTATCAACGGCAATTATTGTTTACCTAACTATATAATCTTATGTAATTAAGTTGCTTCCAAAGAAAGTGAAACGTGAGTATGGAAATTTTTTGTTCATGCGAGATTGTGATATTTAATAATTTTAGAATGTATAGGAGTAGGAGTAGTAATATTTAAGACAGATTTAAGTTCCACGAAAAGACTACAAAATTGTAATAAATTATTCTTACTTAGCAAAGTACTTAAAATCTGTGAAAAGAACAAAGAACTAATTAACCATGAGATAATAATATACCATTTGTGCCCTATATTACTCCTACTAGTCCATTGCCTGGAAGGTGGTTTTTGCTTCAGCAGCTGATTTACTCGGTTTCTATCATTCTAAAGCAACAGTACTGTCATTCCACATTCAGTCATCGCACAGTACACAGTGTGGATTTTGCTGCTGTTCCCAAATTGCTTATTTTTGTGTGGTGCTTGACACCGTTGGGAAGAACTGATAGCTGGGTGAGATGGAGAAAAATCTGGACATTCTGATGCAGGTGGTCTCAATCTCAGGTAAAGTGTCCATCTTCCCCATTTTACTGGATTCTTTTTTTAGTAGTGTTCCGATATTTTTTGGACAAAAATATTCTGTGGTATTAAGGGGGAAGGCGTGGCTTGAGCATGGGAGAATATACCATTTATTTCCCTCACAATGGTACTCTCTCTTATGGGCTACACTGCAAAAATGTACATTTTTAGTACGTGGGGTAGCTACTGGAGAGGGCAGCGCTCGCTTTTCCCATACAAGGACTTAAACCCGTATTTGTTATTAGTGTTGGTGGTACTGGTAGGGCTGAGCAGTGGATCCGGATGGTTCAAAATATATTTTCAAATTCAGGCTGAAGCACTAATTTTTTTGATGATCCATTTTTTTTTTATGAAAGTCAATTCTTTTTTACTCTATTAATTAGTTAATTGTCCTACGCATTTAAATATACAATTTTGTTTTGAGGCATTTGATTAACTACCTCAAAACAAAAGTGGATTTATTTACAATGCATTCATTACAAGTTTCAGTTTCAATTTCAATTCTGCATGGGAATTGTTGACATAAAGATAATAGTAATTACTTGCGTTTTGAGGAAAGCAACATATCAAGACCAAATAGAATTAAAGGGTACCTACAAAAAATCTAGATTACACTTTTAAGAGCGTCTGTTATTATTGTGATGTGCGTGACCTTTTTTAAACCTATTTTATTGAGTCGGAACAACGTCCTTAAATAAGTCAAAAAATAAATAACAAATGAATTTGAATTGCAATGTTGTATAACGAACAATATGTTTCCTACACAAGGCGGCCTGTTATCATCATTATGCACAGCAAAAATCGGCGGTCATCTTACTTCTTTTATTATTCAAAATTGCTGAATTTTAGATTGAGACCGTGAATGGCTCCGTTTTATAAAGAATATTTAAATACTTAATAATCAGCGCAGTTAGGTAATTTATATTCCACATTTGGATGCTTTGGAATTGCCAGTGTCAGTGCTTCGTGATACTAATAGTCAATATTGTGCAATATTTGGGTTTTTTTAATTACAGAATACTAAGTAGGCTGTATCCTGTGACAGTCAAGTACAGGACAGCATTGTAATGAAGTAACGAAGTCGTCAAATACCCACCACCGGAAAGCGAGTTCCGGATTTGCAGATATGATTAATGTAAGTGTAATTAGATATTATCTTACCTTTCCCCGAATTAATGCATGTTGCATGTATTAAAAGTTAGACAGCAGCAGATGGCTGTCAAAGGCTGATTAAAAATGTGTCGTAAACTTAAATGTAGTATGTTATATGTGGAACTTGACTGTACTGCTAGACCCTAATTACGTTGACCATTTGAATATAATTGTTGTAAGTATATAATAAAGATAGGTACCTACTTGAGTTTTGAGCGGTGAAGCTTTTGACAGTAAAGTAAAATTGAAACAGCAATAATTATTGTGAAACCAGGATAATAGAGAAGTGGATTAAGACAAGGAAGTTTGAAGTTGAATTATGTAATTTTGTCCAAGAGCTGTTTCAGTCTCAATCTTAACAGTGTTTCCTTCTATTCCTCATTTTCTATTAGAAATAAAAGCACCAGCACATTTTTTGGTCAACGTTGCTGGGTCGCACCTCCTTCTACGTTCAAAAATGAGAGAAGGAATCTGAAAATTGTTGTTTACGACAAAGTGTGATATAGACAAGCAATGCAATGATGTTTCGGAAATGCTGGTTCCTATGGTGGACCACCGTGACAAGTAAGCTCTCAGCTGGGGTTGCACAACGCGTACTTTATCTAACTACATTTACTCCATGTAATACTTAAGTATAACACTTCCAATGTATTTGATTTAGGTTGCGTCTTAACTGTAGCTGGTTTGCTGCCCCAAGTTAGTCAAGAAGGTTTACTACGGCCATACAAAAACTATGCAGATGTTACTTTGTTTCACTACTATGTGCCCACTGAAGTTACCCGAGCTACATTTGAATTTGCGGCATTTATGGACAGTCAAGATTGTACCATAAAAGATGTTTACATGTAATCAAAAAACCAATGTTTTAGTGCTCTCTAACTTTCTTTCTCGTTTTCCTGTTTTTTAGTAATTTTAGTCAGCTGTGCGTTTGAAGGCGTTATTATGCTTGGATTTTCCAAATGCAATTATAAATATTTTACTAACAAATTGATACTCTCTAATATATAGATATCTTCAGCATGGGAGTTATCCTGTCATGTCTGCAGACAATTCAACATTTCCTCCTAAAATGTACGTCAACAGAACATCAATGTTCAATTTAAAATTAAAGTCAGCGTATCAACCGCAAGATACTACTATATTCCCAGTGTATGATCCATTGCCTGGAAGTTGGTTTGCTGCTGCTTATTTGCCAAACTGGGATCAGCATGTACAACAGGAGGTGAGAATAAATTTTATTATAGTGTAATTAATTCTTTGTATTGTATTGGAATGTCATAAAAAGGCTTCACAGAAATTTTAGATTGAGAAAAAGAGCAAGCAATAAATTTTTTCACACATGTTTTGTCTGCTTTTTTAAAACAGGGAATCGGACACAAATGCCAGTATAGTTTAGGCTCTATAGCTCTGTGGACACAGGTTTCTAATGTGGAGACCATTCCATTAGAAAGTACTACAAGACTGAGTAGTGAAGAAAGATTCACGTACTTGAAGTAAGTATTTGCCAAAGTCAAACTAATAACAGTTGCGCATATTTTCTTGTTTGTATTAATTGTCGAATTTATGTTGTATGATCACTGGCTTCGGCCGAGAAATTAGTAGTAATAATTTATTATTTACCAAATATTAATTTATGTATTGTATTATTGTATATTAACTTTTTTTTTAGATTTTATATTCCATCTGGGATTTGGGAATTCACCCTAAATATAAATGACTGTATATTCAGATCTCCGTTATACCGTTTAGTAGAGAATCAGTTTGCTACGAATGAGCACAACAGAGTACAAACTAACAATTCCACCATAAGAAATGAAACAGCGACGGACGCCGTGTGTGTGCAGAATATATTTTTACGCGCCAGAGCACTTCCAACTTATAAAACGAACCCTAATACTAGTGTACTTTATGAACGGAATGGTTCTTTTTTTTTACATCAGGAAAGCTTGCCTTTCACTGATTCGTATTACTATCTTCTCATAGAAGCTAATACTAAAGTATCCTATAATATCAACATCATCACCAGAGGTTTGTTCTTAGTACATTTTAGAACAGCATTTTAAGTAAAATTATTAAATATTATTATTATCCATGTAATTTTTTGAATTTGTAAATTGTACAGAGTGTCCCATGCAAATTTTGGGCAAAAGATTTATTCAGCATTTTGCTGGGGTCACAATGCCTGCTAATATGAAAGAGCAAGCCGTTCGCATGAATTTTACAAACGGAACCAAAGAAGCAAGTGATCTTGTTAAACCTGGTTGTGACTGTGTCTCTATCTTTCGATTAAATCGTATTAAACACGCACAAGATTTTTCCGATACGTTTTTACTGGAGGTAAGTACATAGTTTTCTTTATTCTTTAATATTATGATGCTCTTGTGATCCCTGCTTACAAGAATACTTGGCCGTATTTCATAGTTTAAAAAGAAATAAGAAATAATAATTTAATCGGACTCATTCATATTTTCCCCAGGGAAAAGAATATTTTACCACTTGGCTAGCGCTAACAGATACGAAACCAGTAGGAACGTCATTAAAAATTCTCCCATATGTTGACATTGGAGGAACATTATCAATCAGCATTCATATGGATGAACTTCTTCTTGTAAGAATTTAATCACGTATACAGAAACATTGTACTTCTTTATCAATTTTTTGAAGTAATTAATTTTTTACTGTAATTATTTTACTTTGCGATTCCAAATTTCAGAATGCAACAAACCAAGAACTTCATGTTACGGCCTGTGTACGAAAATCTCGTGCGCCTAAAACACTATGCTGCGCTTCTGACCCAGCAAACATATCGGACTGCTGCGAGGATGGACTAACTCTGCACATTACGTCTGAAAATGTGACCACGGTGGATGACATCATTCTCATTCCGTACCCCGAACCTGATATTTGGTTTATTTCATTTACAACTGTTTGCTTTTTGGAAGGGTAAGTTATTCTTTATCATATTATTATATCAATGGGTTTCGGTCAAATCGACTTGGGGGAATAAATATTTATTATGGAATTCATTGTCATTACCAACAAGTGCAGTTGTATAATAACATCAAAATTAATATTCCTAAGTATAGTATCAATAATATGGCATTTGTAATTTTTAAATGTTAACAGTAATAGGGTCCCATGCGTAGTGGAAGAAGCACTTGTGTCTTTAGACGTACGCACACAACCTTGTGTTTTTACTAAACCAAGCTCTACAGGGTCAACAATTTACCCATGTGGTCAATACGGTCTATGCCAAGAAGTGCACAAGGGTCAATTTTTCTATACTACTTGCCATTGTATTGGAGGTATCATGATAATTTTGTATATTATGTAATTATGTATGTTAGCTTATGCCTGTATTTAAAATCTGTTCTGTAAGTGTGTAAGGTACGGACTACAGGTATATGGAATTAAGTATTTGAAGTTATTTAACAATCCTTTCTTATAGGATATCGAGGATGGGCTTGCAGTGATGACTCCAAGGCTACTCCAGAGTATTTGCTAATGACGACGACACTGTTGCTCACCCTGAGCAATTTATTTTTCATACCTGCTATAATCTTAGCAATTCGACGAAGAATGTTCACACAAGTATTAGTTTATTTAGCAACAATGGTTTCATCAACGTTGTACCATGCATGTGACCAGGATATTTATGGATATTGTCTCACCCGGTATCAGGTTAGCAATATTGATACTTTTGAGCCAGGCCATCTTGCTTAATATAAATAATTAATAAATTGAAATTAAAATGTGCTGTTTTTTATCCCAACAGGTGTTACAATTTTGTGACTTTTTCTGCTCAATTCTGGCTTTTTGGGTAACATTGATTGCTCTAGCGAAGAGTCCGCCCAAGTACGACTCGGTTTTGTACTTGTTGGGGGCAATGGTGATAGCTATCGGAGTTGAGTACAATCGAACGGGACTGATGGTTTTTGTTGTTCCATTTTGTCTTGGAATCGGTATTCCTATAAGTGTATGGACTTACAGAAGTATACAGAATAAAAGTATACTAACCCCGTCGTTGAATTCTGTACTTTTATTTTTACCGGGAGTCCTTCTGGGAGGTGCAGGACTGATCTTATTTGCATTTGTCGAAACAGAGGATAACTATAGGGTAATTTATTATTTTTTTAATTGTAATCAATTTCAAGATTGCGTATTCTCGCCGTGTTAAAAACCCTTTCAAATATAACATTAATTATTTTATTTGTACAGTACACACATAGCGCATGGCACGTTATCATTGCACTCTCCCTTGTGTACTTGCTCCCAAAAGTCGAGAAGAAAAAGGAAGAACTAATCATGAATGGATATTTTGAACCAAATAATTCGTCTGAGCTTGCAGCTGTCAATGATATACAAGCACCGTCGTCCTCGAGTCCGGTTTTCTTTATCACCTCCGACTTGGATCACTTAGTTCAAGATCAATGTCAATAATTGTTTTAACTATTTTTTTAAACTCCGAAAAACGAATCATTTAATTTTAATTAATCCAAACAAATACTAAAGATAAAGCTTATTTGTAGCATAGTATTGTGTACCGTCAACCGTAGTCTAACGTTATAAACTTAAATACTAATTATACGTTTTGCATGATGTCCACGTTTAACATGCCATAAAACCATACGACAATGTCGATTGTACCCGTGACCCATAAATTTAAGATAACGACTTACATAAAATGTTTTAACTAATGACCCTATTCGTAATAAAAACAGAAATTACAATTTTTAAACTTGTCAAGAATTATGATCTGAAATTATTCCCAAACATAGTGTGACTTTATGTCAACTTTTTTTGTACTGAACAATTGATATTGAATTATGCCTTCTAATCCGCTTAAAATTTGATTTAGATAATTTAATTGCAGTACTACTGTATATATTGAGTTAGTTATTATTTAGCGTCATGTAAGTCGACAAAACTTCCCCATACTCTATGTCCGATGTAATCTAAAAATTATACCAACTGTGTTGCTGCGGGTTTTTAATCATTTCAATACTATGAAAAAAACTACAGGTATCATTTTGAGTAATCAATAGTTTCTTTCTAGTTCAGCAAAAAAAAACCTTTTATTAGTTTATTATTTTGTTTCAGATTTTATTTTTCTTGGTCTCAACTTTCTTATCAAATTTATTTTGAAATTAATTAATTATTAATTATCATTAAAAAAGAGGTCTGAATCTGAATTTGGCATTTTCATTTAGTATTAGTTCAGTCATCCGTCACTGTCACTGTCACCGTCTCAAAAAAATAAAAACAAAAACCTCTAACTTCGTTGCACAATAGTACAATAAATTGCAATTTGCAATCTTTGCAATAGCCTTGCCCTTCAAGTTCAGCCAGATACAAAACAATGACGCCTAAAGTAGGAGAATTAGGACTATAAACGTTTTTATAAAGGACATACTTCTAAGTCTAAGGTAAAAACTGAGAAACTATTATTTAAAACACATTTACTTTTCACCGAATATTTTCAAAATAAGTATAACTACAAGATTTCAGTAATTTTATAATAGTATGTACAGTATTATTTCACAAGCATGTAATTCATTGAATATGTAGAAACACGTAGGAAGATCCATAATCCATAATAATATTTAAAAAGCTGTTGGTTGGATAGAGCAACACTCAACACACCAAAATTCATAATTAATGCTTATATTGGCAGTCTATTGTTGCGTGCGATATTTCTGTATTTGTAATATGATTACGTGTATGCAGTGTGTTTCTAAACGAGTGCTGCGAGAACCGTTGTTCGGGATTGACGTGATTGCAGCCATACTTAGAGGTGAGGTCACAACCGGGCGACGCGACGTGAAACCACCCAATCTATTTTTTTCTGAAAAGAACATGTAAAAAAAGTGGAGTAGCGTAAATTATATTTCAGAATAGGGCTTTTAATTTGCTACCGGAATTTTTAAAGACATACAAGTGCTAACGATAATTAAATGGATGCCATATTAATTATATTTATTTTAAAGTTTTCGATTGCGCCTGCAATCTACCTATTAACCGATTTTGAAGAAATGGGCGTAGATAATGCATTTTGCACACTTTAGTAATACCATTGTACCCACGTGTAGCTACAACGTAATAGTGGGTTATTGTCGACAGTCTGAGCAAATCTGCAAGGAGTGCCAGTGCCAAGCAATGTAATGTTTTGAAGTACAGTCAACAGTGCGCATAGTTTTTTACCGGCTCATATTTTTCATTGAATTGTGGCTTGTTGGTCTCAGATAGGCAACGAAATTAAGATAACATTAATAATGTTACGTTTACGAACTATGTTCATACATACGTCTTTCTACATAGTGTACGTACGTGTAGTCATACTTCTTTTGAAAATAAACTGTAGAGTAATTTTTATGCTTAAATACTTCTGTATCTGTTTTTACTTTATTTGAACCGCCGTCCGCTTGTTTAAATTTCAGCCGATACCTTGACAGATCTCTATCGACTATCGACTGGGATATGGCCGATAAAGTTGGTCGCTAGCTTTATAAAATATCGGCCGACAGCTTGACTGCCATCATATTTTTCTGAAGAATGTGCATAATTTATAAAATTATGTAAATGGTGATATAAATCATAGAAATCTGGATGGATTCTCAAAGAGAAAGTATTAGAGTATCGTCCAAGTCGACCACGGTACATGTTAAATCAAAAGAGAGAACAAAATTTTGAAATAATTGGCAAATATAAATCTGTCGAAGGATAGAGGTTACTCGTGGGTGGGAGTATAATAGTATATACATAGTTAGCTGTAAGGATGGACGCAGAGTCCAAGAGAGCTTTACTTGACAGTGAGGATGGGGGAGAGGGACATGAGAAGAAGCTGAGATTAAATACTAAAGTGGAGCCATTCAAGGACGATGGGGCTGACAACTGGGATGACAGTTTGATCCCAGACTCCCTCGTCCAAGAAATATGGGCAGAAACATTCTCTCCAGATGCATCCGACTCCTCGTCAGATGAGCCGTACGAGTTCATCACAGACTCTGGGACAGCCATTACCCTCCTCAGAAAGAAAGACAGGAAGAACCGGGGTCAGCGACGGGCTCCTGAAGGGTCTTCAGAAGAGGAGGAAGATGAAGTGGAAACTGTCCCTTCCGTCCAAGATGTTGAGGGCGGGGTTCCAAAGTCTCAACTTAAAGGTTTGTGCATTTGTGTGTGTCTTGTGGTCCGTCTCCACGTTTAAAATTTGCTGCACATTATGGCATAATTTGAATCTAATAAATTCGAAATGTTTTTATTCTTTTCTAAACGCGCCTTCCTTGCGTGTAGACATGTCAATCGAAGAGATCCAGCAATGCCTTGCGGACATGGACGAAGCAATGAATTTCATACTAGCGGAGAACATTGTTTTCGAGAGGACTATCGGGAGAATGGAGCAAAGGGATCGGGAGATCGAGGCGGCCATGCCAATATTCAAGTATAAATATCCTTGGGAATTAGAGGATGACTCTGAGGGTAGCGATAAGGAAGATTCGAGTCAGAGTGGGAGCGACGATGAGGATTGCTATGACGAAAGTGTGGATGGGAGTACTACGATCGTGGGTGGGGGAGGGGGTGGAGGAGGGGGCGGTGCGAGTGGTGCTGGTGCTGGGAGCCAAGAGGGCATGAAGGAGAGCAGTGCAGGGAGCAGTAAGAGTAGTTACAGTGGGAGTAGTGGAGGTGATGACGACGATGACGATGGAGGGTTGACTATGGGGAGTGAAATAGAAAAGGAGCCAGAGGAATCCCAAGGGCAGCCACAAGAGGATGAAGAGGGTGAGATGATGGACTCACTCGCTGATGCTAAAAGACGGAAAAGTCAGAAAAAATTGAAGAAAAAGAAGGAGAAGAAACAAAATCCTATGATTGGGCCGGATGGGAAAATCCGGGAGATTTGCGAGTGGGAAGACTCGGATGATGAAGAGTTTCAAGGGACATATGAAGCTATTCAACCCGCCAAAGAGATCTCTGTGTCGAGAGATAAATTCTTTGAA
Source organism: Dicyrtomina saundersi (assembly GCA_034695245.1). Taxonomy (NCBI): domain Eukaryota; kingdom Metazoa; phylum Arthropoda; class Collembola; order Symphypleona; family Dicyrtomidae; genus Dicyrtomina; species Dicyrtomina saundersi. The sequence continues at coordinate 10,885 of JAQFZE010000317.1, read as the reverse complement.
GGGATGCCCTTTGCTGATCGATATGCTATTCGAATGTACATTCAGTCCTTTGGGGAAATTGCCCCACCATATTTTGACTACATGCGTCACAAATATGGAAAACTTATTAATACCACGTACATGGGCAAGGACAGCGTCGCTAGTGTGAGTCCCTTTATAACATTGTTTTTAGTTTCACCTAAAATTCACATTAATTGTTTCTGTTTCGAAATAGTTAATTAAGGTTATTTATAAATGGTGTATATGCGTATTCAAAATATTATATACTTCTTTTCAAGGAAGCTATACAAGAAGATAATGACGATGAAATAAGGGAGCATCAGAAAATATTTGATGAGGTTGAAGGACTTGGCGATGAGGATCCAGATTTCCCGGGGTTTTTTCCTAGGAGTGCAAAAAGGTAGAAAATCCCAGAAAAATGACTGTGTTTTACTGGAGTAGAATTTTATATGTATAATTATCGGATATAATTTCTGTAGATGTAATCATGACTGCAAAATGTAATTTCAAAAAGTGTTACCAAATCCCCAAGTTTTTCTTTCAAAGCGTTTGAGAGAAATGTTTTTACTAATTATTGTATAATATTTAACTCCTTTTTTAATAACTTTCCAAAACTTTTAAACGTTTCATTTGGAAATATTATGCTTCCGAAAAAGTTGACTCACCACACTGCTAACCCTAAATGTTGCTCTGGAATGTAACATCAGATAGTCTGTTATGCATATTTTAAAATATATACGTTCCTGCCTGATATTCTTTGTTAGTTGCAATGCAATGGCGGTGTGGTGGTAAAAAACTAACGACCCTGAGAAAATTACACATCGTAAATTGAAGCACTTTGGTGTCGCTTTTATTTATAATTCTGCGCAGTGGAATTTGGAATGGTACGGGTAATTCAACATATTCAAAATCGTCAATCGTCACACATGGGGGTTACAAAAAAATCTTTACTTCTTTTAAGGTTGCCGTTAGAATACAAGTACAAGTATGCTGAAGAGGAAGATGAAATTCTTGAAAAAGAAATAGTTATGGAACAAACAAAAGCGTACCGTAAAGAAAATTCAATTCAGGTTTTAATTGACACTAACATTGATGCTTTCGAACTGCTCACAAATTTAAATGAAGAATTCACTGAAATTCTAAAACATGCTCATCACCCGCTCACCAAAAAACTTATGGCTGAAAGGATTCTCAAGTAAATCAGAAATGAGATTTATAATGAATTTTAAATGTATATTTTATCATAATTGTCAATGACCATATAGAAATTATTGCACATAGTAAGCTTGGTTTCTTACAAATATAATTAAATAAGAGGAAATATGAAAACTATAAATACAAAAATTAAATTAGATTTGTAGAAAGCTTAAAATGTATAAAACTTGAATCAAACGTACAGATTTCGAAAATCATTGAGAAGTAAAATCTTGGCAGAGGAAACAAAGATTACTATGAGTTTAGTAGAACTGCAAAAGGTACGTAAGAAAGTCAATGAGCAATTGAAGACTCAGCAAGAAATGGGATTTAAGCTTCAAAAAATTGACTTTGAACAAATCCGGATTCGAAATAATGAGTTTACTACTCGAATTGAGAGCGCTCATACAGAGCTCAAAGGACTAAAACTTCTTACAGGTTAGAGGTTTCCTCTATAAAAACTTGCAAAATAATTGTAATTTTTGCACATATAATCAATATATCTACTAAGTAAAAGCAAAACGTCTTAAAACATTTGTACAACATTTTTAATTCCTTCAATTATATAGCGGGTTGCTTCCAAGTATTAAAGGAGCAAAGACAAAAATTGAATCGTAAAATAAAAATGCATGCTCGTATGGTGGATGACATTGATTTACGAGAAACCCTTATGGTTGCCTTCCAAGCTGACTTGCAAAAATATACACAAATCTTGGATGAAGTTCAAAATCGGAACAATTTCATGAGGAAAAGAATTCGAGCATTCAAGGTTTTGGTTTTCCATATACAAATAAACATTTATTGCTTTTCAAATGCAATGGTAATTTTTTAAAATTCTGTGTATATCAACGTGATTAAAAAAGATTAAGGTCTGCCGCCAATTGGTAAAAAGTACAGTTGCTAAAAAAACTGATAAGGAAAAATACATTGCTATGCTGCTATTTTGTTAGAGTTATGTATTAATGTACATATGTTCCCAGGTTCCAAATTCCATGGAGTACATTCGATTCAAAGCTATCCTGTACGGATTAGAAGAGGAAGTGTCCTCCATGAAAAAACGTTTGCGCTCCACGGAGCTCAACAAGACAACACACCAGCTCCAACTAGAGAATCTGGCCAAAGGCGTCCCCATTAGCTCTCTACAGACTCTGAATGACAACGATGAGTGGTTAGAGAAAATTAAGAAGGAAGTCGCTCAAAAAGGTCTACTTTGCCTCCTGACCGAGGACGAGATGAACAATAGTAAAAAACCGGAAGAGAAAAAATCCAGAGTTCTAGGCTCAAAGCGGGGCTATGTCAAAAATCCACTTCTCAAAGGGGTAGAGGGAGCGAAATCCCAGTTTGTCACCGCACCCAAACACATCCGCGACAACTTTGATCCGGAGGGGGATGAAAAGGATACTATGGACATTGCCCGTCTTCAAAACAACCAGTCCAAGGCACGACGCCAAACATTTAATCGTTTGTATGAGTACGGTGCAAAGGACAAAACTCAGGTGGCTCCTACCAAGCTTGATTATTTAGAAGCAAGACGAAAAAAATGTGGTGATGTCAAATTTCGAAGGGGAATCCGAGGAAATCTCGTCATTGAAACAAGAGATAAAACCAAACTTAACTTTTTGGCAAAATGCTAATGAGAAATAAAACGGTCATATAATGGCTTCTTTCTCCCATTACCTACTCCTCCATTACTTTCATTACTACTCACAATAGGTTTTTACTTTATATTACAAAAAACTGACGACCCTCTTGCCCAAAGAAGAGCTGAACTTTGGAGTTCCTATCAATCTTGTTTTTTAAACTTAAAAATATATTCCATTTTCTCACTTTTATTAGAACCCTGCGGCTAAATCAGGCTAAATGATCCTTGTGATATATGATTGTGAAAAAAAAATCTAGATAAATTAAAATTGATTTTCAAAACCTAGGTTTAATATTACTAGGAATTAAGTGAAATCATTATAACAAGACAGGGAGGATTTTGATAATATTCTGAATAATCAGATAATATATATTTAATAATATTTATTACATAATAATAATATTAATAATAATAATATAGCCCATACAAAGCTAACAGAAGTAGTACAATATTAACTTTATTGCAAATAAATACGATAAGACTTAACAGACGCTAGAAATCAAGCGACTTTTTTCACGGTATTTATTAACAGAATGAGGGAACCAGGTAAGGTAATAGTATCATCTTATACTAGTATGTAAATTTAATGATGACATGGTGCTTTTCGTTTGACTTTTGCTAAAGATATTCCAGAATCTCAAAGTTTCATCCCCAGCTCCGGTAACTATTGCAGCACCGTCTGGTGACATAGCTAGGTAGAGGACTCTGTAGGAATGTCCAGTCAACTTGGCAACTTGCTGAAGTGAAGGGTACTTCCACACCAATATCTGATTCTGAGAATATCCATGCGTACTCACCTACATGTACAGAAAAATTCATCATGTAAAACTGTCACTACACTAAACAGGGTGAAAGTCCCGTTTACAATTTTAGAAAAAACTTTAGTTATTATTTATTAAATGAATAATTTCACACCAGTTCTGACGAATGCTTCGACCAGGCCAAATTACACACTTGTGAGCCGGTATCTATACACTGCATTGGCTGATTCGTTAAAGTATTCCAAAAACGTATGCAACGATCGGCTGTACCGCCTCCACTAGCTAATAAGCCATGATGATGAGGAGACCAAGCGATTGCTGGGACATAGATTAGTATAAAACCATTTATTAGAATTTGCAAACACAAGGAAATGTGTACATTACGTAATACAATTTTTAAAATATCTTTACCTTTGACAGCTGCTAAATGCTCTGTGTAAGATTGAATTGGGGACGTTGAATGAAGGTTCCACACATACAGACGATTGTCGTTGCCACCAGATGCGAGATACTGATTATCTGGAGACCATTTGAGACCACAAACCTGTAAAACAATTAAAATTAAGTACGTTAAGCTCAAATAGAATTTTGTGTGCTTACATCCGCTACTTTTTCAAAAATAAAACGCCAATTCCATGAGCAATCATTGTATTTATTATGTACAAGCACGTTGAAAAACTGTGATTTACTAACTTCCTGACGATGACCAACTAGCTGCCGTTCTTGTATTGCTGGTGAGGTCCGAATATCTTTTTGATTAATGAATCGGTCCCGAGAGCCACTGGACAGAAGATCACCATTCCAAGCAATAGCTCCCACACGGGCTGTATGGCCATGAAGGGTAGAGACTTGCTTTCCAGCAGCCGCATCCCATACTTGTACCAACCCTGCTTGAGTTCCAACTGCTACCAAACTCCCCTAGAAATTTATGAGAATACCACGATATTATTATTAATTTTGCTGCAAGTTTTCATCACTCACATTCGGCAATCCATCAGCAAAGAAGCTATGACTATATAGAACAATTAATAATATTTAACAAAAGTGTGGTCCGTGTCACACACCATCCTACGAATATCAAAGCCTGCCATTTAGCCTGAAGAATAAACAAACGATGAAAGAACGACAATTTAGAGGGTGGTTAAAACAAAATAAAAATAAAACTGTCATTAAAAGACAAAATATCAGCATACACTGAAGTAGATTCACTCATTCTAAATTCTAAATCAGCAAATTTTGCACAGGTACTGAGATTTTTATCGTTTGAAGATAACTGTTCCAGCCGTCCTACTGAGTGAAATATTTTCTAAAGCTAACAGTGATTACAGCTAACAAAACGGGCCTGTAATAGTACACGGACCTGTAATAGTACACGGACCTGAATAGCACACGGACCTGTAATAGTACACGGACCTGTAATAGTACACGGACCTGTAATAGCACACGGGCCTGTAGTAGTACAAGGGTCTGTAGTAGTACAGGGGCCTGTAATAGTACACGGACCTGCAATAGTACAGGGGCCTGTAATAGTACACGGACCTGTAATAGTTACCGTCCTGTAATAGTACACGGACCTGCAATAGTATACGGGCCTGTAATAGTACACGGGCCTGTAATAGTAAACGGATTTGGGAGGTCAGAATTTGAATAGTACAACGGGGATTACAGGAAATACGGTATATGTTTATAATTAAGTATAGGTTAATTGAATTAGAATATCATTTATAACTTACCCTCTCATTCCAAGCAACTGAAGTGACTGTATCATCCGTTTGAGCTAAATCACATAATCGTGTAACTTGTGATGTGCAGGCTGACCATAAGTACACACAAGTACCAAGACCTACACTCAGTACATTTTGTGAGGACCAATCTACAAGATTTAGGTAGAAGTCATCTTGTAACTCAGGGGCATCTAGCACCTGGGAAAATATTAAGTTAAGTTAATTTTTTAATTTAAAAAATACATAACTCACAATGTAGCGCCGTTCTAATTTTATATAACAAACATTCCAGTACATAAAGCAGAGAAAAACGTGCTGTTGATTACCTTTGAATTAAAAGTGGAAATACCTTGATACAAAAGTAATTTAGCACGAGAAACAGAATGGTTCAGAAGGTAAAAACAAATCACTGTTGTCTCAACTCAATTGACAAAAGTCAAAACTATAGAACTTCCACCTCAGTGAATTGCAATTACACAAGCACGAATTATGGAAATTAATGGATAAATTAAAGGGACTGAATGAGAAATTACAGGAATACCGATCTATTAATAAAAAGACAAATTTTGTTGCATTGCGAATTACATTAAACATGCATATAGTTCTACTATTACTATTGTTATTTGGACCTTCGGGGCTGATTGCCGGGGTACTGTGAGCCAATAGGCAATAAGAATATAAATAAACTGTAGCGGAAGAGGACAATAGAATTTCATGCAATGCGAAACTATCAAATTGTATAAGAACGGCCATTAGAATAATCAAATTAATCACCATCTTCTTCATACGTAATTAAATATATAAGGGGAAACTTAAAGTGACACATGATATATACCTTGAATGGGACTTTAGAAATACGCCGAGTAGGTTTCTTTGGAGATCGTAAGAGCTTCTCCGATTTACTGCTGATAGGAGATAAGGAGTAAGAAGACCACGCTTCATTCATAATTACTGATCTTTCGGAAGCGTCAAACTGTAATAATACATCGCATATAATTACATATTTTTTAATTAATTTAGATAGACTTCATGCTTCTTTAAAATAAACAAAAATTACTGCAATGGATTCGGTTAGTAATGCTTTCTTCATTCTCAGAATTGACTTTTAAACACACTACTGTCATCAACCTCAACCGCCAAATAAAATGTAATTATAAGATCATTGCTTACGTGAAACAATTTTCTGTTTGGTGATAATTTACGTTCAGAAGGATTAATCTCTTTGTTATCTTCAAACTGGTATCCAAGAACTTCGTTTTTGAGTAGCGATGAGTACACGATCGAGCCATCCTTATTGTTTTCTGTATTATCTCTTGATTTTTTATGGGCATATGAGGTTACAGGACGGTTTGATTCCTGAAATAAAAAAATATTATCTTTGGTTTTATTATCGAAATAGTTAAAACGTATGTGCTTCACTGTAAACACTAATTAGTCCAATTTTCTAAAATAGAACAGTAACCTGGTTAATGAAACCATTAGGCATGCGCTTCACGAGATTACGATTTTACAATTAGAATGTCTCATCATGAAATAATAAATGATACGATGATATTTAAGCAAATAAATCCTATACACCGCGTTCGTAACCAAAATCAATAGAACATGTCCGCAATCACATTATAAATACCTATATATATACTATCTAATTATTGCATTATCCGGTGCATTATGCTATATTATCATAGCTATCAAAAAAGAGTAATCTGCATTAATTGAGCTTCTGGGAAAACACAATGACATGGCATAATTATTTTACGGAGTATTTACAGTCCTTCAACTGAACAGAAATAAGATAACTAATATTTACACCAACAAAACCTACATAGGTAGGTACCTGTATATGAATACTGATTTCAGAATCACACAATACTAATACAACTAACTTTAATACTTTGAACTATGTAGATGTAATGGTTGGTTTAGGTACATTTAAATCCTTGGAAACATTAAACTGGCTTTAACCGTTATTTGGTTTGATTATTAAAATGTGGAGCCTTTCGACGCTTAAAAAACTTCCTGACTCGTAACTCGCAACATTTGAGCTTGAAGTCTGGGAATTATTAATGACTAATGCATGTTACAAAAACGATGTCCTTCCATTAATATGCTAACATTACTGCCTACAACCGCACTTGCTTAATCTGAGCTTTGCATTTCTATGCTCGCTAATTTGCTTCAGCTGCAATTTTAAGACTTTAACAGAACTTTTAATTGTACTTAAAAGAACAAAAACAAGCAGTGGTAATAATGCCGTTTATAAATAAGTTCCATAATGTTGATATTACACATTAAAAAACTGCAATGTTGAAGTCCCTTTAACTATCATTGCTTTAAAGTTTTCAACTTCTAATTTTCTATTCAACTGGAATATAAAAAAGTTCACAAACATTATCAATGCCAACGGTAACGGTTCCATTTCGTTTTTTTTAGATAAATTCAAAAGGAATACATTAATGTCAAACGAATCAAATACTTCATAGCACCGGCAATCTTTCATTCAATGAGCAACGCGTGACCCAATTTAGCAATTTTATCAATATGATAAATCCAGTATTCGTACCATGCTCAAAATCAAATCCGAGAAATAAATCCTACTACATTGGCAAGTGAGGACTCATTTAAAAGGACCACTAGACTGCGAATTAGTGAATTACCATCTTTCATCTTTACAACCTGTTTGTTTAAAATGACACTGTTGACTGTTTACAATATACATGTCTTCTATACTAATCCACGGTATACTTAAAACTAAAAGAATTTTAGTTAATACCGCTGAAATATTTAAAAAAATAACATAAACCTATTTAAGTTGTTTCAACAGATACATCACTAAAATTAAAAATGTCCAGGCTCAGTTTAGAAAATTATAAGAATCTACGAAGCTGCAACTATCTAAATCCTTTAATTTTAGACTATGAATACTATCAACTATTGCGAAATCCTTAAATTTCGTTTTATTAATCTTAAGCTTGTCTTTTTACTATTTCTGTAAATGAAATTTCAAAATTTTCATTACGTTCCTTACTTAAATATCAAACGTATGCCTAGACGATTAAATGATATTAAGTTTATTTCTTTTGAACTACTTTTAACAGTTCATTGCTAATAAGAGTAGCTTAAAAACCTTTCAAAATAAAACTACTCGAACGCGAACAACGTAAATATAAAAAAAATTTGGTAATTTTCCTAGGTTGTAGGTATGACGCCATTAAAATACATATTCACAAAATTATATAAATCAAAATGTTGAATGTTGTAAAAATAAGTCAGAACTTACGCTAGTTTGATTAGTGGGGGAAGTAGGGTAGGTTAAATGCCATGTATTTCCTGCTCGGGCTGGTATAAATCTGTCTCCATAACGGGGTTTTAAAGGAGAAGTTGAAGGACTACTGGTGGGGTTTGGATTTGAAGTTCGAACTGGACTCAAAGGTTGCATATTCACCATATTCTCCATGATTACAATAAATTATTTTGTGGACGACTTTGAAGTGAGTACGTATAAATTAAAATTTTAATTCCAGCCTTCAATATTGGATGCTACGGTGGCCCATGTAAATTCAAATTTAGTGTTTTTGGTTCTTCTTCCTTAATACGCCTTTTGTCTTGCGAATTGACTACTTCCAACTTCCGTGTGAATTACTCTAATTAGATTTGGGCATTTGCTAAAATTTAGTGTGGCTGGAGACCCAGACTATTCTTAACAAAGTTAGCTGTTAGTCACTCGTAGATTTGATGAGATGACTGATCTGAGACTGAATCTGGCAATTCAATGTTGGATATGTTACAGATTACACTTCTTATCTCGTTTGTCGTATTATAGCTGTATTCTGGTCAACTATTCCTGCTGTTCTGCACAATAATAATAATATTATTATTATACTCGTCCTTGGTTCTGGTTTTGGTTGTTAATGATTTAGTATTGTTTATCTTCCTGAGTCTCAATACTGAATACTCATTTTTTACTTTTAAATATGTTCATGATCATCTGGGAGACGAGACGAGACGAGACGAGAGGGGCAGCAGGCAGTCTTGTTGAGTCTTTAAAAAGTTTGAAGAATGTTGAATGTTGATTTTCCCAATATCTCAAATGCCAATCCCAATCAATGAACGAGAATATTATTGCAAATATTGGAATAATAATTAAACAGCACTCGAATGAATTTAGTTGAGGTTCCCAATTTATTCTATAGATGAAAGATTCAATTTCCTAACCAAAAAATCCAAATATATTGACGATATTTTGACTGAGCTAAGTAGTCGACGAATGTCTGCCCATTTTGCTACAAAAATCTTCGTTTTTTTCTCTTTTTTACTCAAAAAGATTAATAAGAAAATGACAAAAACAATGGGGACGATGGAGTATTTGCCTATTGATGGTTGGTAGTGTGTAGCTGAGCTGAGAAGCTGCTACCTGAACTGCACTCGACTGTCTGACCACAGCACACAACCAGCAAATTCGTCTCTTCTCTTCCTTTAACTTGTTACTTTACTACCAGTTTTTTTTTGTGTGTATAGTTTTCTTTGACTCGTACGCGCACTGTACGTTGAGCCGTTCAGTTCAGTCCCAGTCCCAGTCAGTCGCAATAGGCAAGCTAGACGAATGCTCGTAATAACGTAAAGGTAAAAGTTCGTACTATTTGCTATTGGGAGCTTCCAGCAATTACGTTATATAGCTAAGGCAGAGAAAGGGGTCTAGATCCAGTTCATTTTACATGAGTGTGCATACCAAAAATTAAGGTTATGGGGGGTCAGAATCTCTAACTTTTGTATGAAATAAAGGCTGTAATCTTCCTAAGTTTCAACAAGATTACGCGATACGCTTTGGTTACGTACATAAGAGAGAATTCTAGTAATTTAGAGGAGTGTTGTAAAACTATTGGAGGGGTTCTCCATAAATGACGTCATGGGTTTGAGAGAAGGGAGAGGACCGCCACAAACGAACGCCTTTTATTTTAATGAGCCAATTAATTATTCTTCAATTTAGATGATTTGATAGATGGAAGGAATATCAACATTTTGGAATTTTAGTTGGACATTATTTGTGAACGCTTTTCATATATGTTTAATAACAAACTTTAAATGTTGGAGGCCGAGGCAGGAGGTCTATGCACTATGTGCATACCTTAATTTTACAATACTATGATATATTAATTTGTTGTGTAGAGTTGAGTGAGTGCCGCTGTAAGGGATCATCCATAAATGATGTCATCTGTACGGTGGGTGAATCTAGTCAGGGATGGATGATATGCCATGTTAAAGATAGCCGTTTACGCAATGCTAAAGTGATGACATGGGGTGGATGGATCCTAAAAGAGGAGTAGTTTGGGTAACATTATTTATGGACAATTCAGATCCAAGTTTAACTAGTCTTCAAAATTAACGGAAGAAATTGGATTTATGCTCTCAGAGGATCTATCCAGATTTATAATCATCATATAAATACTTTTTCATATTAAATTTGCCAACCAAACATTTATTTTACTTAAAAATATTGTGTATTGTATACTGAGTCGTAAGGCTATTGTAGTTGTACAACAGTGACTGAATAAAGTTAATTATAT
>JAQFZE010000316.1:0-29756 GCA_034695245.1 Dicyrtomina saundersi | reverse complement strand
CAATTTTTTTGTAGATAGTGGATATTGTTTTTAGCTACAAATGGATATGGGTCATTTTGGTTCTTCACAGACGATATATCGTTCTGCTAGCTATTTGGGGCATTTTCTGTTTTTCATAAAATATTAATTAATAATACCCTAGCCCTAACTAATGAAATTTTATCCTTTATCTCAAACGAATAACATCTCATATAAAATAAGCCCTGGCAAAATCAAAATCAACTGTTTTTTTTTGTGACTTCATTCGCAAACATTTGCTTGTTTTTCAAAGGCGCATAAATATACATTTAATATTTGATCCGGAGAAACAAAACGAAGCTCCTTTATTTTTACGTAACTTTTCAAGCTCATATTCCATGTGTATGTTGGATTGAATATAATTCGATGGTGAGGGGTATTTCCAGAGAACAATTAATTAAAAAGCCTCCAAAGCAATTTGAGCTTCATCGTATCAATTATCTATAAATTTAATTAAGTACAAATAATGGCACTTTTGCGTTTTACTCCATTCTTGATTACTATCAATTTTATTAGTACAGCGACAGCCCTATGTATGCACAAGAACACACACCATGAAGTATGAAGTCATGTCGCTGTCATTTGATGACTCTGTCCCATCCAATTTATAGTATCACTCTGTATTAGATCTTCCCACACGGTCAGCTGCCTGGAGTCTTAAATTAATTTACTCTCAGCGTCCAATATTGTCTCATTCCATTCCTGTGATGTAGTGGAAGGGACGCTCCATACAAGATAAAATATGTACCTAGTACTTTTTTTATAAACATAATTATATACGCCATAAATAGAGGTCCAGCAGTCCCAGCACGTACACACACTCGATCCATGAAATCATCTTGTATAAAACCATATCCTCTATAATAAATAATCTAAATAACTCTTGACTCTGTACTTAAGCATATATAGCTATGCTCTTAACGTACTTAAGTACTTGTGCTTTTATTCCGTCCACATCAATTTCGAAGAGCACGTTTTAAGAACAAAAAACCATTTTTCCGTAGTAAATATATGCGGTGCAATATGATATAGCTAAAAGGAGGAACGTAAGCATTTTTTATTTTGAAATTCTTTTGCGCCATGAATTATTGCATTTTGCCTACTAAGCTGATTTTGATGAGAAGTCAGCGACAACAATTCTTTAGAAGTCTTTTAAAGTCCTGGCTAATTAAAATTGTGAATTAAAATGAATTTATAATTTTGGACAATTATTTAGCTGGTAAAATAAAGTAGTTAGAATGCATAAGGGATTTTTATTAAGAATCCTTTGCTCGTATTTTGTTGAGCAAAGTAAATTATCTTTTTGACAGGGCCGGATAATGCGGCCAGCGCAGGTAGCCCCCGCTGCCTGAATTTTCAACCAACATATAAATGGAGCATTTTGCACTTTTCAAAAGCATGGAAATAAATGTTTTTGTACATTTCAAAAACATGCAAATAAATTTTTTTTGTACATTTCAAAAACATGCAACTAAATTTTTTCTCACAATTCAAAAGCATGGAAATAAACATTTTCCACTTTTCTCAAAACATGTAAATAGAACATTTTGCAATTTTCAAAATCAAGTAAATAGAATATTTTAAACTTTTCTAAAAACATGTAAATACAACATTTTGCTTTACCAAAGAAAACCATCAATAAAATCCGATCAAAATGGTGGTTTTTATAAGGAAACAAATTGCTGCCTAAAACGAATTGCTTCGTCCGGCCCTGTCTGCCTGTCTCTACACATTAAATGATTTCTTATCTATAATTTATTATACAATTTCCAAAACCAATCAAAACAACTTTCAGGCTATGTACGCTGTATATGTATGCAGCTCCTTCTTAATTTAATTCCGTATATCAATCAGTATATAGTCACTGGTGTTTTTCATTCTTTTTTTATATTTTCCTCCACTTTGCTGGAATGGACATCACTACATACAGCAGACAGATACATTGCCTATATAAGAGTAAATATGAGATGATCCACTATACGCTGCATTTCTTTTCAATTTTTCTCCAGCCGTGAAATGAAAATGCCTACAGCTGTGTATACTCCAAGTCAAAGTCAATAAGTAACTATTGCTGTTTCATTTTTAGTTTATAGCAAAATTGAATTCGTTTTCACTTCTTCCGTCTCATCACCATTAAATTAGAATTATCATCGTCTTTATTTCTGTTTGAGTTACATTCTATATATTATATAGCTTGAAGCCGAAGCCCGTGCCCGGATGACTCCCGCTGCTGTCTACTTAGGTCTTATTGAGGATTAATGTCCATGTACAAGAGCTCAGGAACGCAAGTGAAGTACGGTCGAGATAAAATGGTAAAATAAAAAGATTCCTCCAGGATCTGGTGGACTAGGGTAATATTATGTACCTAATTCAACTTGGCGAGTGAACAACTTTATTAGAACTTCCAACTTCATCCCTAAAGATTCTGTTCTGAGTTGTGGTGTGTATAGTCACTGTAAGTAGTGGGTACCTATATGTATGTATATCGTGAGTGAAGAATCAAAACGGTCCATAGCCAATTTAAGCTAGAATTAAAATGAGCTGTGAGGAAAAAACACTAAAGGAGAAACATAATTAATTACATGTATGAGTAAAATGTCAATTATTATGAGTTTTATGAAAATGTAAAATGATCCAATTTACAAGCTTTTAAACAGTGCAAAATGTTCTATCCACGAGTGTTTTTGAAAAGTGCAAAATGTTGTATTATCATGTTTTTGAAAAGGGCAAAATTTTCTATTTACGTGTTTTTGAAAAATTCAAAATGTTCTATTTACACATCTTTGAAAAGTGCAATATATTCCATGTGCCTGCTTTTGAAAAGCGCAAAATGTTCTATTTACACAACTTTGAAAAGTGCAATATATTCAATGTAGGTAAATGCTTTTAAAAAGAGCAAAATATTCTGTTTACACATCTTTGAAAATTTCAATAACTTATTCCATGTCGGGTTTGAAAGGATACAGCATTTAAAAGTAAATACCGGGTATTTACAATAATAAATTAAGGTGTCCAACCCTAAACACGGAGTATTTAGAATTGGGGATTGTCCACAGACTCATGTACTTACTACATGCTTTTATGATCATATGATATTTTTGTGTAGATATTGCATTTGATTGTTGTAGCTATAAAAAATGGCGATGGGTCATTTTGAGTCTTCCCTGTGGCGAGATGTCTTCTTTCTACTTAATCTGGAGTCTGGAGAAAAAACATGAGAGAGGATATGCATCCATGCGACGAGTACAGCGGAGTTGATAGTATATTTGAGTGCCAAGAAGACTGTGAAATAGATGTGGACAGGATTCACCTCACATTTAGCTTACATCTATATACAGAACACAGAAGGAATGCTGAAAGCCGACAGAAATGGAAAAGGAAAACTATCGATCCACAGTTTTGGTTGCGAAACTCTTGCACATGTCAAGAATATAAAACAAGAAGAATAATAGACGATTATTACATCTGTCTGTGCAAGGTGTTCCTGTCCCTATGTCCCTCCTGTCTCTCCGTAACCGTAACCGTATCCATGTCCCGCGTACTCACGTTTTTATTATTATTCTATACTCCCCATAATAAGAACCAAAGCCAACTACTTACATACTATTATGTATAATTATATAAAGGTAATATAAATATAAACTGCTGTTGCAGCTACAACTACAACTTCCAAGTCGAAATAGTTCCATAATAAGACTTCATTCCCTTTTTCCCCAGGACTTTTCCCAGAGACATCTTTTTAAGTACACGGACTATTTTCTTAAAGAATTCAATACAGTATTAGTATTACCTTTATTATAATATAATTCTGTTTCAGTCCCGTATATTCTTATCATCCGTAATTCCGAATTTCCGAACCGACTCCGATACATTCGACTCGGATTTGAGAATCTCTCTCGTTCAGTTGAGTCCAAGTCGAAGGCGGAACAGAAAGTAGAGTTCATTCTTCTATGTTCTGTCCGTTGATGTTGTTGTCATCGTCATCGAAGCCTTGGCTCAGGGAAATGCACAAGACTCGACTATAAAACAGTAAAGATCCAAAAGAAGAAAGAAAAGAGGAAGCAAGTCAAATGGGAAGAAAGAGCCAACGTCCAAAAAAGTCCAACCTTTCGCCGCTCTTTCTGTCCAGTCCAGTCCATGAAAGCTCCAGTTTCTACCCGCAGTTGTCCCAGATCCGTTGACTCGGCAAGTCGACAGCACAACCAGTACTAGTAATCGGAGATTACTGGCTGAACTCGTCACATTTTTATCTTCATTCCTGATCTGAGATCTGCTGAACTTTCTATAAATTCTCCAGTTCCAGTCATTTTCCTCCCACTCCACACGTCCACACCACACAGTATTTCTTCCTTGCTTCCTTCATCCTTCGTCACTTTTACGCTAAAATACAAATCATAAAAGCTACACATTCTACAAGTCTCCAAAGTTGGACGGAGCCTCTGACCTTTCCCTGAATTGAGTTTGGCTGGATTTGATTTTGATTGAGTCGACTGACTGGAACTGGAATACTGGAATATATACTACAAGTATACGAAGTGTAATTATATGATACAACGAAAGTCAAAATTAAAAAGAACTCGACTGTTTTGTGAATGAACGTTATAGAAGTACCAAATACAGTAGCAATGATTCTACGCTGAACACGAAAAGAAAATTGCGGTGAACGTCCTTTCTTTCTATTCTGCCCTTGCAGTTGCAGTATTGCAGTCAGTCTACCAGTCTACTCTCGATCGAGATCGAGATCGAGATCGTCTTCATCTGCTGATCTGCTGGTCAGATTCTAAAGTTCCGTGAGTGAATTATTGCTGATGTATGTGGCAATTAAAAATTCATATCATTTTCAGTTGTCAGTAGTGTTAAATAAACTTTAATTTAAATAGCCAGTCCCTTCAGTCAGTCAGTAACCTCAGTTCACAGTTGACAAATCCAACACTCAACATTCCGATGTTCAACAACTGGCAACTGGCAATTTTCATATTTTCGTCATATTAAAAAGTTATTTAATATCTCAACATTCTGAGCAATCAAAAATCTGAAGAAATACATCATTACATGATCAGAATAAATATTGTTTAAATGCGGATTAACAAAGTACAAATAATATATGAAATATTATACTAATATATGCAGTGTTATTTTTCAAGGTTGTTGAAGAAGTGCATTAGTTCTTTTTGTGGTTACTAATTTTGAGTATAAGAACTTTTTTTACTAGTGAACTAGTGTATGATGTCTTATCATGATATTCTTTGCGGATGAATTAATAATTCATCGTCGTCAGACTCAGGAAAGTTCAGAGATTGCTTGTGTCGTGAGTCATAGCCCACCAGTTTGCAATTCTGGGTACTCCGCATCTCGTTGTAGTCGTAAAAATTTAAATACCAAGTATTATGTACGTGCTTTAACTTAAACATAATATAAATTATAAATGACGTTCTTCGAGTATTTGTGTAACGTTACTAATGTGTAGCCTCGAGCCTAGGAATATTTTGGCGATCGTCAATCGTGCATACTTGAGTAATAGCTAATTCATTTGTTGTCTGACTTGTACAATTTATTGTTTATTATTAACAATTGTTTGTGGTACCTTTCACACAAAATATTATGATCGTGTTGCCTTGAATTTTGTATATCTACGTCAAGTATAAATTAAAGAAGACTTCAACTCATGTTAAAGTAAGTAAATGAATTAACAGGAAACACTACATACATACACTATATAATATTTAACTCTTTACGTTTTTACTTTTTCAACAGCAATTCAAAGAGCAATTATATGTGTAAAAAATTGATTTAGTAGGAAATACAAAATTAATTGAGTTGAAACGCTTTACAGACCACATAAGGTTGCAGCAAAATGGCATTTAGTAGTATATCAAGTCCAGCTCCAACGCAGCTTCAACTATTGTTGGAAGAAATTAAGTTTCAGCAACAAAAAGAATTGCAGCAGGCTTCACTTCAAGGTAACACCACATCTCCTCCACTCAAGATATCAAATAATAAACTGTAGTTATTGAATAAAATTCAGCACTTAATTTCTACATTATGAACTATTAACCCTTGTTTTATTTATGTTAATGCAGATTGTGCAGGATTTATGAGTCGCGGTACGACGTACTGGACGGATGTCTTCGTACGTCATTTTTTGTTTCAAAATGAGCGTGCTATTGATGCAGACGACCTTTTATTCTTCATTAGGAAAAAACATGTACGTGGCAATGTCACGCTGCCCAAGTTCCAGGTAATTAAATTTATTTTTTTTCGTTAATGTAATTTTGCATCATTTACATATTTTGGTTATCAATAATAATACTATTAATTATTATTACAATTACCGCCAATGTCCTTCGTATATAAATACTATACTTGCAACCATGTTTCAATTGGATTTCACTTATATTATTTCATTTTTTTATTGTATAGACGGATGTTGAGGTATTTCGGAAAGACAGTAAAAAATTACCGATCGGGGATCCTGAAATCGAGTGGCAAGAAACTGTGTTTTTAAATTTATTAATTCATCAATTAGAGTATACACTAACGCTCGCCATATGCACGAGAACTAGTCCGAAAGATTTGCAAGTTTTAAAAAGACACTCACAGGTAAAACTTTACTTTTTTTAAAATACGTTCATTAAGTGCTTTTAAAACAAAATTTAACTAAGCGTATTTAATCGCGGGTTGTAATTCTATAAAATCAGGGTTTGAAAATGTTTACGGGTTTTATTTAATATGTGCTAATTTATTTTGGTTCTTTTCTTTATAATTACAGAAGGTATATGCATCTCCTAGTCGTCGAAGAATGGATACAAAGGGAGAAGTAGAAGAAATAACATATCCGTATTTGTCCTTTATGGTTGATAATTTTGATGAAGTAAGGATCGGCTTCTTGCCAAGTCAAATACATTTAAACAGTACATTAGCGAGTCGTCATTATATTCTATAATAAAACCTTCAAAACATGTCCAAGTATTTTTTATAAATTAAAGCCCTTTCCTTCGTTTCCTTTTTTGATTTTGTTTTTCCTGTTTTCCATTTTTGTTGAAAGTTATTTTTTTTCGAATTCTGTCGCGTCATTTTTGTAATACTTTGGAGGCTCTGGTACTGGGCTCTGGCCTAGGGAGTGTATTAAATATGTCAGTTGGCGTGCTGGTTTTAATTTCACAAATCCCAGCTGGAGGCAAGGTATAATACTAGGAACATTTTTGTTTTTGATCCATGCTATACACGTATTGTACATGACTGTAACTGTGAGTGTGACGAGGCGACAATAATTGATGATGCAGTTTAACTTTAACTGCCGACACTCACTGCGCGTCTCCGTCAATCTTCCAGAGATCCAAGACGTATTCCGTTTTCCCTTGGCTTTAAGCCTGTTGCTCTCCGTCTCCATTCCCATTTTTCTTTACTTGATTTATATTTATATATCACATCTAGTATTCGTCTCTCCTTCATAAATTGTGTTGACGTCCTCTGTAGATCCCTATAAGCTTATACAATTTTGTATTTATACAATCATAATAATATCATTCTGTAATATCTTTGGTATCTAGGTTTACAGTGAAATGACAATTCGGGATGGTGAGATGGTGTGCGTGGAACTTTTGGCAGCTGATCGTGATGGTGGTTTCCAGGCAGTTTTATTTCTAGGATCAATTCGATATGACGCCTTGAAACGGGTTTATGACTCCCGAGTAAGTTAAGAAATTTTTTCCATTTTCCCATTCCTTGTGTATAATAATCATCGTCAAGAATGAGTATATGGAATATACAATGGCTCCCAAATTCCTCCTTAAGTCTCTTTGTTCTGCTCTCACTCAAGTTGACTTTTTATTGCTTTTGGTTCCTTCTAATGCTCAGTTGTCGTCTATCCTCATGTCTCGCGTGACAGTTTTAAGTCAGCTTTGTGCGTGAAAGAATTCCAATTCCAATTCTTGTTTCTATTTCTAAAACACCGAAGTATTTTGTTTTGGGGCATTTTTTTGCCGATCGCACATACTTTGGCACATAACTCACCTACTACTGAATGTACCAGTGTATGGAGCGTTTGAGTCTTATCGTTATAGATAGACTCAATTGAAACTTCAAACCTGTCTTTTTTTCCGAAATGCAATATTTCCAGATCTGGTAATGTAAAACACAAAGCATGTTATATGTTCGTGTTCGTTTCATCAATTTAATTTTTTTGACTTTTTTTATATCGAAAATATTCAAACCCCCTTTATAAATTTTGGAAATATAAAAATCGTGCAGATATTACTTTAGCAGAAATGTAGTAGATATCAAGTTTTGCACCTTCCCCTCAAGTTTAGAGAGGAGTATAAGAGACCTTCATAATTGTTTGCGTAGTGTAACCGTCAGAATGATTCTATCATCATTAAGTATTAGTATGTGCTAAAATGAGGGTAGGACGTAATCATCCTTTGTTTTTGTGTGATTTTATGTAGGCCAGCCTGGGCAGTAAAATGGCACAAAGGATGACATTTGGCTTATTTTCCAGCTCACATAGTCAACGTGTGGAATACGTCCGCCTCAAAGGTCCTTATGGAAAGGGTCATGCTGAAGTGGCCGTCTCAAAGCCCAAAGGTACATATTATTGTGTTTACTCTCCAATGTTTTGACTGTCTCGGATTTCTAGAGTAAGATACGAGTAATAGCAATGCTTATGCGTAAGCACGTATACGAAGTTACATATCGCAGAGAAATAAGCACAAGCTCTAAGTACACAGACTTTTACTCAAATTAAAACTAATTATCGAACTATAATATAAAACTGAGTTTTTGAACCATAAAAAATACAACTAGTTTTTTAATATGCTATATCTATATATTTATTGTTAGATATTCGGTTTTAATTTTAGCAGGAAGAAAAGTATCCTATCTGCCTTCTACAACGGTGATATATTATACCTATAGGTACATACAATTTAAGTTAAACTCGATTTATTGCTCTTAATGCTCTTTGTACTTACGATTAGAATGTCGGTACATGCATAAATATAATATGTATACCATTATGTTGTTTCGATCGAATGAATGAAGTCGTTATGTCTATTCTTCGGTATATATTTATGTATACGAGACATTCCTGATTTTCGTTTTATTTCCCACTTCCTTCCCATTTTGATTTCCATCCCGGAAGACTTATGACTTGTTTATGTTGGGCCTTTGCCTTTAATGAATATTGTATGAGAACTGCTCAGTTAAGTAAATATATTATTATTGTACCCTACATAGTCTATGTTGAACAAACAAAGCCGAGCCGAGCCCCCAAGTCTCGAGCTCACGATCAATTTGAACGAGTAAAATTTAATGTAAAATAAATTTTGTATCCATCACAAGCTGTAGCACTGTGTGTCTGTGTATATACATTGCATTGGGAGGCAAAAGACATGACAGAGCATAAATAAAGAATGAAATGAAGAACAGGTTATAAAGGATGAGTGTTTGTTTGTATTGTAACCACTCCACTGTGATACATATATTAGTATAGTATAAATATATATGTACTGAAAGTAATAGATTTGGATGAGAGTGGTAGTGACTACCATATTCTAGCGTCTGTCTAAATTGTCTGGTTCTATTTGGTTGATTTTTTTAAGGAGCTGGAGTGGAAACGCCTACATCCGAACCTGGCTTTTGTATGACAGATGGGATTTGGGATTCGGATGTGGAGTCCGATTCAGAAGATTTTGTGTTCAAACATCACGTAAGTTTTTTTTTACTGGATGTACAAAATATTTGTCTGTCATTATTATTGAAGGGACAATACTCGGCACGCGATATGCAAAATATAATATAGTTTCCTATTTAAATGTTCCTACAAAACATCGAATTTTTCAAAACAAAAAACTTACAGTTTCACACTTTTCAAAACAGTGTAAATAGAATATTTTACTTTTTTCCATCAAAACAAAATTCGTAAGCGCATGTTTCCGAAAACATCACATTGCCGAAGTTAGCAAAAGAGACAGTTGTATTTGGGAATTGTATATCATATGTGAAGAACCAAAATGAACCATATCCATTTGTAGCTAAAAACAATATCCTCTATCTACAAAAATATTGAAACATGTCTTGAAAGCATTTAAATAGTATATTTTGCACTTTTCAAAAACATGTAAATAGAACTTTTTACACTTTTTAGAAACGTGTAAATAGAACATTTTACACTTTTCAAAAACTCTTAATTAACATTTGACGCATGTTTCTCATTTATGACATAGCTCATTTTGATTCTAGCTTAAATTGGAAATGGGTCATTTTGGTTCTTCACAGACGATATTATGCGTAGTACGTCTGGAAGTGCACCCTCGGTGGCAGCCTTGACATACCGACGAATTACAGTACTTATATCATACATAAAAGTCGTTGTACATATTTATTTTCTTATTTCTATAATTTTTAACATTAGGAGCTCTTGTCTTTTGACTTGAGGGAGTTGGATTGTGTATCTAATTCACGTATTGCAAAACCTATGTATTTGCTCTCCTCTTCGGCCTCCGTCACCTCGGTGTAGCTCCAACCTCGAACCACGGCCCAAATGCCCAAATCCACTTTACTTTTTATTTAATACAAATCGACATGTACTGCTATACGTTGGTGTACGGTATGAAATACAATATAATACTGCTGCATCTTTTTCACTTCTAAAATTCTGGTTCTAAATCCCGAGTGGAAATAATCTGTTTGCCACGACCACAGTTTGATTTCTCATATTTTGCTTTTCTGTTTATTTTGTACTTTATCATATCGTATGCTGGTAATTCGGAAAGGCTAAAGTAAATAAAATCTTGAATTTAGCAAATACAAACCAGAAGTACCTAGTTAGCAATACAGAAGTAGAAGTAAAAGATATATGCATCTATTTGCATCCTGATCGGTACATGGCCTTATCCTTTTGGCAAATACTAAAACCAAAAAGTACTAATAGGTATGTAAAAAGAAGCTAAAAATTAGCTGGAGATATACTGTGTGGAAGCTATCAGTCAGCTTTCAACCTCAAAACTGTGTCTAGTCGACGACGACAAAATTTGTCTCTGATAGAGTAAACATTCTAAACTTGTGCAACTATTTTATTTTTACTAACGCCGGACTCGCTTTGTCCCTATAGATAGTATTCTGAATTTTTAACATTCTAAGTACAAATTTAGCCACATGCATTCTGGTCACATAATGATGATGCTGGTTGCGTGGAGAAATTTGTTTCTAGTTTATTTGTAGACCCCGACCATTTTACATGTGATGAATTTCAGTGAACCAAATTAATGTAGAGGAAATCATAATAGGTAGGTATAATGTCTTTGGTAATTGCGATTCCGATTGTGCATTATTCAGACAGAACTTACAGCGCAGTAGGAAAGTCATGCAATTTTAAGGCTAACCGGTAACACATAACAACAAAACGCGTAGAAGAAATCACCATTAGGATTAGAAATTACACAAAATTACATTCTTGAGATAGCGTGTAAGGTCTCAGGGGAAAGTTCTATATTCATTCTGGACGGTTGGCGTAAGTACAGCATTACACTTAACAATTTCCCATTTACGCCGCCATAAAACTCTAACGACTGAACGGCTGTAACATGCAATGTATTTACGTACATAATCGTAGTTTTACCCTGACGTAAACATTAAGTACACATTTATGCCCTATGAAAATGAAAATGAGAGCAGAATTCTTTTTGGGAATCTAAATACATGAATAAACTATAAAAATAGTAGCAGGCTTTGTCTGTATTTTTTCGACTGCATTTTTATCTACAGTGAGGATTATGATGATTCAGCTCTACATAATAATAATAATATGATGTGCGCTATTTTTTATTTTTATTTTCATGTGGGTGTCGGCTCTTCGATTTCAATCATCTCCTCGGCTCCGTGACGCCTGATGGGACTGTCATTCGTATCCTCGTCTCCCCTCTTTGTCGCCCTGACTCTTCTTCGCTCTTATTTTCGTACTTTGGAATTTTTGAAATTTATGGAAATGCTCCGGGGAACGTGTGATCGTGACCATGGGATCGATCCTGGACACAAAATAAATGTTAATTTTATTATCTTTATGGATCTCCATATATTTTTACCCGTGGACTCCCCGCCTGTCGGATCCCGTTTATGGTGACTCGACAATTTAATCTTCACATTGGCTCACTCCCCATTAATTGTACTCTGCTCTTCGTGCCCTTCAGCGGAGACTGAGTGATCCCAGCTCAAATTTGAATAATT
Source organism: Dicyrtomina saundersi (assembly GCA_034695245.1). NCBI lineage: Eukaryota > Metazoa > Arthropoda > Collembola > Symphypleona > Dicyrtomidae > Dicyrtomina > Dicyrtomina saundersi. The sequence goes on along the minus strand of JAQFZE010000316.1, from coordinate 17,516 downwards.
ATACGCGCTCAGGCTGGAGATCCTTAAAAGGAGGCGGAGGCGGAAGTACGAGTGAAGTGAATGCCAAGAGAACTCGGTCACAGAATGAAGGATTGGACTACTGTGGCCTTGCTGAGATTGAGGCTGGTGATGTCAGAGATGGTACTATATATTTTTTTTTCCTTTTTTTTCTTATGCTTAAGAAAGAGTGTATTCATCTTTCCTGTGTATGGTAATAAGAATGTCATATATAATCAGTTTTTTCCCCAATAATTCTATTTTCGCAAAGGTAGTAATACAGATGTTAGAATTTAGAATTTAGGATCCATCCTCACTGCACTATGGTTCACTATGTGACTTGTTCACTAAATGCATTTTGAGTTGTATAGTATATTATTGCGTGTATGCTGAACAACAGCGTTTCAAATTGAAGGCTCCTGGAGCATCCTATTGCATAATACATTTTGAAATTACATTATTTTCCTATTTGTATTGTTGTTGAAGAATGAAGCTTCAATGTGTGATGTAGGTATTATTTAAAAATCGTAATAAGGTATTAACATTGATGTAACCCGGCAAGGTATAGATATAGGTCATATCTCCTTGTTTCGATTATCTGTGACACTTAATTAATTGGACAATGTTGGGTGCCGGATTTTCTTCGTGGAGATTATTTTGAAGTCTATGTAACAATACAGACGTCGACTAAATACTAAATCGGCATAAATATTAGTGATGTACGTAAGTTAGGTCTCTTACTAACTTTTAACTTGTGTGAATTTTACATATTTTGTAAGTGCTTGCTTTTCACTGCTTCTTTGCATAATAAAGCTGGCGAATGTAGTCAAGATCTTTAATACTTTGGCTCTCGCCTTTGCCTTCGCTTGCTTTTCTTTGGAATGCATCACCTGTGACTGACTATAGTATAGTATAGAGTTGAACCTCTGCAATGACCTCTTATTTTATAAATCTTAAATTCGAAAGCTATAGCAAATGAATGCTAATGTTTGGATTTGGCAAAACGCGGATAATACAAAAGTTTGTTTTAATTTATGTTGTCGATTTATTACGGCCTCGGTAATCGGTTATAATATAATGAATATTAACTTCTCCTTGGCTTACATTTGAGCTACTAAATTCAAATGGCAAATCCAGTGTACAGTATAGCTAAAAATTGTATGTAATCTCACCCAGTTTTTGATGCACGATTATTCCCTGGCCCTGCTGGCTGGTCTGTTGACTGGTGGCTAAACAATTTTTCATAATAATAATTGTTGAGTGTTATTGAGCCCACCGTGTCGCAGTCTGGATTTGAGTTCTTTATGATGTGATCAATTCATGACATAAATAAAAAAAAAAGAAAGTTGGAAGAAAAATCATGATGAAATGAACCAACTGCTGTACTCTGTTTCCTATTTTCAAACTTTTGTCTTTATATACCCATGTGTATTTCACAGGGCATAGGGAATATAATTTATTTTGAATCGAATCGATTTCCATTTCTTCTGGTTCAGTTCTTGCTTCTCGCAGGTTCGTATTGTTATATACCCGCATACTTTGTGTAGGTATATAATAATAAATAATATTTCCCGAATACATAAAATACAGGTAATATCAAAAGAGAAAGAGAGACATTTGAAAATGTCTATCTACCTTCTTAGGTACATAACTTCCCACTGCTGCCTACTATACTGCCTACATGTCATTGTGTAGCTTGGTTTTTTTGGGGGATTTGATTTTGCATTTGATGGCTCATGCTTTCTTTTTCCGTCTCGCTGAGCTTTTTCTCTGTCTCTGTTCTGTGACTTATTCATTTCCTTTTGACTTCTTCTGCAATATTATAGGAAACTACTTTTTATTTTATTCTTTGAATTGCTTTCTCCAAATTTCTTCCACTTTTTGTTTTGTTTTTTAGAGTAAACAAAGTGGGACTCTCTGATTCATGATTTCATTCAATAGTAAAAATATATAAAGAAAATGTGTATTGTTCTAGTTCGGATTCGAATATTATACTGTTACTACTATATTCGAATTGTGATGTGCATTATATAGCGGACAATAAAATGTCTCTTTTTTTGAAACATACTCTAGTACCTATAGACCTATGCCTATGTACCTTCTGATTATGAATGGATTGATACCATAATATAGTTAGCATATACCTAATACCTAGCCTACACCTACCTACCTACTATATATAGTCTTTATAGTCCATTGAAGGATCTGTGTATATATCGTCCTTAAAGATGTAATACAACGTTGCTACATAACTAATTCCTTCAGAAAGAAAAAATTTAATATTTTTATTTTGCCGCTCAACTCAGTGATTTTGGATACTATTTACTTATATTTACCTGTTTAAAAAAATCACTTTTCTATAATTAATATTTGACTGTTTTTTGAAAATTTTTAAATCTAAATTACAAATTTTGGAAAATGGAAACATATTTATTATTCATGTTTTTTGAAGTACAAAAGTTTTCTCGCTAATTTACACCTATACTCTATAAATATGAATCTAAATGTACAAACCCTATAATAATACTCTAGCTGTTTTGCATACTTATTTGAAATTAAAATTTGATTCGTGTTGCTCTAATTATCGATACGTTGTAAATGGTTGCTACAAGCAAAGCAGTAGTAGGTAGCTTATAGTTAGTTGAAGCTCATAGAGAATGAATATCTTTAGCATACTAAACCTTTGGCATGTTAGATGCTGCCTCAGTTTTACAAGTAATTGATTTGATATATTATTGATATTTAAATTCCTCTATAAGCGTTTTAAAATTCTCTCCCGGCCTCTGGACTTGTTTTATTGCTTTTTGGAATTTCTTGGTTTCCTGTTTGCGTTTGAGCTCATCGCATATTATACCAGATTATACTTAGGGTATTGGGGTAGGGGCTTACTACGATATAATATGTGCAAAATACTTATGTATGATACGGGTCAGAACTTGGAAAGGTGGACGTTTTAGAGCACACATTTCTCACCCAACAAAATAAAATTGCAAATTTTTCCATTTTTAAAATAACCAATAATTTCCATAAAATGACAAAGTCTCAGTTTGTCTTCGTTTCGAAACACAAATCCTTTTTATAAAAAATGTTATTCAAAAAATATATTTAACAAAAATCACATCTCTCACGTTTGAATTATTCAAACGCTTGCATGGATTTTTAAGATTTTAACACAGCACAAGGTGTGTGTGTGTGTGTTGAGTTGACTTCTTTGGCAGTAAAAAGTATAATTCTGGAAACGTTTTGATGACAGTTATCGCCAGTGAAGACTCAGAATGACCCATTTTCATGTTTAGCGAAGCACAAATTGCAGTATCTACAAAAACTTGAAATATCTTCTGTAAAAACACGTAACAAGAATGTTTTGCACTTTTCAAAAACATGTAAAAAGAATATTTTGCACTTTTATAAAGAATGTAAAAAGAATATTTTGCACTTTTAAAAAATATGTAAATAAAACAATTTGCACTTTTAAAAAACATACAAATAAAATATTTTGCCCCTTTCAGAAATTCGTAATTAACCTTTTGCGCATTTCTTTCTATCTCATTGGGTGTGTTTTTTTGACATAACTCATTTTAATTCCACCTTAAATTGGACATAGGTCATTTTGATTCTTCACTAAGGATATTATTGTAATCACATTTAAACCTCTTCGCAACCTTTCAAGTATTTACTGTAGTGTTTCTTCTTGTATTAACTGTGTAAATCTGTATTACTAATTTGGATTTGGGTTTTCAGTTTCATACCGTCAGTGTAATAATAGTTTCGTATACTAGTCAAATTAAACAACAAAATCTACATTTAGCATTTAGCATTTGACGTTGTAATTTAGTAGTGTTGGGTGTTGGGTTGGTCATTGATTCATTGATATGGATGGCTACTTCGAGTGATCAAGCCACACATTATTTTCACTAAAAGTTAAAAACTCTTTTAAATTTGATTATTGAAACACTCAAAAATATTATGAAATACCTTTTTTAAACTGTAAAACATCTTAAATTCCCCCACCCATTTTTGATCAATGTGAAACGGAGATTTGTTTGGTATACAAAAACTATCTATTTGGACTAATTTGGAAGTTTAAAAAACGCTAATTTGATTTAAAATATCGAAAATAATTTTGTTTGTTTGCCTACCAAGTGATAATAGGCGATAAAATGTGATTTGATTTTAGTCAGAATAAAGTATGGCTTGTGCTTGTATTATTATAAACCTTCAATTGTATAGTGTATTGTTGATATATATCAGAGCTATAGTGTAGTTATAACTTAGGATTAGGTAATAAATTGTAAAGGTTGAGGTAGTAGCACCATATTTAAAACTACGTAATATTACTTATTGCGTAGTTATGTACTTTTAGAGGTAGAGATTTAGAATCAGAATTTGATACATGTATCTTGAATCGGAATCAGAGTAGGGTCTACTCCCAGTACTCCAAAAGTGTACCTATAATCTATATAGTTTCTGTTTGTTTCGTTATACTAATTTTTGAATTTTTATTTTTAATTTTTCCTTTGATTTGTTTCGTTGCAGACAGAAGGGTTGATGATGATGATGATGATGGTATTTGGTGCTGTGGGTGTTGTGGATGTGAGTGCATGCAAAGTCAGAGTCGAGTTGAGCAAAACTTAAAGAACAACGAAATGCAGTTAACGGAGATGATGAGGAGATGTGATACACAAAAAAGTACTGACCAAATTGAAACTGACATTGAGAAAGAGACTGTATCTGTAAAAAATAGAGAGGGAGGACTCCGGGAGGCTCCTCTGAATGTAACTACGACTACGAATACGAGTAAATTTGAGACTGAAAATGAGTGGGTTATCGTTCCGTTACCGGATCCGGCCCCGGCTCCCGTCCCGGTCCCGGTTCCATCATCATCTACATCGACATCGACAAATGCAAAAAAAACAACCCCAGCTCGGGCTATCCTAAAAAGCAAAAACAATTCAGATTCAGACTCATCCATTGTTTCCCCTCCCTCTTCCACCCCCACCGCGTGCTGTGGTTGTCCCTGTCCTTTCCAGCTTCAGAGTAGATCTGACTCCTTGACCTTTGACCAGATCCCTTTGGGTCCTCTCCCTTCCAAGTCCAATCATTCCAAAACCTGTCCCCATCATCGTCGGCAGGGGCAGGGTCCGTGTCACTGTGGGGGACGCTCTGGAGGAATGATGAGAGGTAGAATTTTGAGTGAGCAGATGACCCATGACCGTGACTGTGCTGGTGCTGCAACTTCGGCTGGGGGTCATCGAACCAAGGGAGGTCGTCCCCCTCTACTTCATAGTAAGACTGTAGTCATCCCTCCAACGAGTACACAGTTTGGTCCTTCAGGACATTACTGTTCTCATAATATGGATAAATCCACGTCCATTGCTTGCTTACAAGATGCTTACAGGATAAAAGCCATCTGTAAAGAGAAGCTCTTGAGATCCTGCCCGACTAAAATAACCCCCAATGGAATGCGTATTCTCTACTTGTGTCAAGTCAAACCTACCGAGAACAAGACTGGTATTTTTTTCGGATTTTTATTTTACTCCTCAATTCCTCCATCCTCTTTCTATGTACTTTTGTCTCTATATAGTTTTCATTTTTTATTTGATTTGATTTTTTGTCTTAACAATCTTAACTTGAGCCTGCAATTCGTACTTTATCTATAGTCATTATTGTACTCGTGTACTGTGTTGTATCGCACATCAATATGCATTTTATTGTACATACTACTTATATACTCTAACTTACAGCGGGCCTATGGTCCACCCATGGTCATGAGCAGACTCACGTAATGTATGCAGTATTATTATGCAGTAAAGAAAAATACTTTATGTATTTTTTTATTTTATTCATTGCTGTACATTGGCTTTGTATTATGTAGGCAATTTAGTGTACATGTAGGCACGTAGCGCTGATTTTTATTCATTCACTTCAAATATGTTCAAGTACTACATACATAGATATACATTATATGAAAAATAGATACAGAATTTCTCAAATTGAAATCCTTAAAAAAAATTCAAAACAGGGCAGCTTTTGTATATGAAGTATGGAGATAAATCTACAAGTTATATTTTTATTGGATAATTAAATTTGTCTGTTGTCTGCATTTTAGTACTAGCCCATATAGTTCAACATTGGGATGTGTCATTGTCATTGTTGCGTAAAACTACATGGGGAAAATGTCAGATCTAAAGAAGTGTGAAACTGACGACTGATATGCACACTGATTTTTCAAATATATATTTATAAATGCTTTCTAACTGTTTTTAAACTTTGACAGAATTGGATGATGGTGCGTACAATCCATTGTGGACCATGAGAGGATTCACTCAGACTTTTCACACGTGGAAAGAGTCCAAACGTGCTTCCTCGTGCCCGCTCAACGCCTTCCTCACCTATATTACTCTACCGTGCACTTCTATTATGAAAGGTAAAATTTCGAAAGATTCAAATCAAAATAAAAAAATTAGACTTTTCAACTTTAACTGTTTAATTATTATTTAACCAATATGTCTATTGTTGTTCTCCTCACAGATATTTTGGAACACCGTGATGAGCCAGTTCTAACATTTTAAAAGCTATCACGCCTTATGTGAAGACAACACTCTTCAATTTCAAATTCTATCATATACAAATTTTTTTCCAAAACCTTTGAACTTTGAACTCTGGTTCTGACTTGTGACTCTAATTCTTCTACATGTCCGTTAAGTATATAAGTACTCATGTAATGTATATTAAAAATATAATTAACGATACAAAGGCAAATCCAAAGGTTTACCATATGTGATTCCAATATAATATTTCGAATTTAAATCTAAATCTGAAAAACCCCAAACCAGGCTCCATAAAACTATGGATGGAAATTAGTTTATAGGTAGTAATAATAATTAATTATTATTATTGATTACTATACGTAAAAACTTTTGTATGAGTTGTTTTTTAATCTATTAATTGAAAACAAAATAAGAAGACTATTTAATAATTTATCACACAAACTTAAAGTGAAAGTGTAGCTGGCTCTCACCGTCATACCGGTCATTACATTCAATTTTCAAGAATTATTCCCAGTTATTATGAATTCCAATGTATTTTTTAGCGTAGGTACTTTAATTTATACAACTTTTGATTATAATTTACCTGTTGACAAAATATACAAAAGTGAAGTTTTCTATTACGAATATGTACTACGATGGCGCACGATTACCCTTTGCATGAACCTGGTTTTAAATTAGAGCTACAAACTAAACTCTAAACTCGGATTGTGATTGTGATTGTAATGATTATCAATTTTTTTGTATAACTATATATACCTACTATACTAGTGGTTTGTTTCATTATGGTTTTCTTATGAAATTTTATTCAGGTATTTGGTAATGTCTCCTCATCTTTGTAATACATATTTTTATAAGAAGGATTTAATTAGCAGCAGATTTAAAAAAAAACAAAGTAGTAATCGTACGATTATTGGGAATAAGAATTGTAAGAGTTTACAGTGAAAATAAAGCTACTAAGTATACTCATACAATAATCTAAGTAACTTGAAAGTTGTCTTACGCCGACTACTTATGATAATATTATTACATGGTATAAATTATAAAATACGGACACTAAACACTGCTCTTGCTCGTACAAAGAATGATTGATTGATATACGGAACACATCACCAGGGTGTCTTTTTCTATTAACATTCTTTAATTATTAAATATTAATATATTTTCTTTCGCATTTTTAAGTACTAAAAATGTTAAAGACGTTCTCTAGAGTGGATGGATACTTACAATTATACGTATCACAATCCCAACAAGTTTAAGTAATATCATTATGTTTATGTAGTACCCGTTGCCGTTTCACAAAACAGCATTTTAATGTGTATGTGTATGCCCTTGACTATTATTGATTTGTTTACGTATTGAATTTAAGATTAGACATTCGTACACAGGAATTATAAATTGCTTAATTTACAATAATTATTATCAACAGTACCTATAGTACAGTACACTCCTATTCTGTGAACATGAAAATATCGTATAGTGTATATAGAAAAGAAAAAAACCGCTTTAAACAGATTAGAATTTCTACCGCTGTTGTGTGTGTACATATTATTTGTGTTACTTATAGAGTTCATCCTAAATTACGGATATTATTAAAAATGACGATAAAATGCAACTGGAAGTTATTTGTATTTTTTCGTCTTCGTACGTAAATACTTTATAATTACTTCTGCGTCGTCGCTGCTCGGTGCAAAATATATTAAATTGCATAATAATTAAATACTTTGATGTGATGTGATCAATGAAACATTTTAACCAAGCGTAAAATTCTTATAATACACACACTATACTCTGTAATTATAATTCTATATATATGTATGTACTATATCTATATAATATATATATTCTTCGGCACCGATTTTTATCAAATCTAATCAATTCCTTCTCACACACAAAAAATACACAGCCCAACACTGTCGTCATGAAAATCTAAAATACTATAACACGCTTCTCAAGACTTAATTATTGCGAAAAATGTAAACACAAAAAAAATCGTTATATGCTTACATTGCATTGTAATGCACTACAATTATAAATATGTGATGAATGTAATTAACTACGTATATAATTATGTATATTAAATAAGAAAAATCAAAAATCCTGTGTGTAAATTTAAATATAGCAAAATGTATACTAGTAATAATGTGTCGCTATATATGGAAGTCACTCAGCGACGGTGAATGTTGAGAAAATGGAGCATAATACAGCTAAAATTATCTCAAAAGAAAAGTGTCGATATATATATTATCATCCACACGATATTACTTACATAAATATTAAATATGTATAATTTTTCTATGTAATTACACGGCAAAAATTATTTACAACTTGATTTGAATCTAGTCTCATAATATTTTGTATTGAAAAGTCATTTTTTTTATCTTTCAAAATTGAATTCCTGAATTAATTTTCACCTGTTTCAATAATCATACAGTAATCATTAACAAACACTGCGCGGATGCACTAGAAACAAATGAGAGGTAATTACTTGATACTTATGTCTATAGCTCCGTCAGTCAATATAGGGCCTGCTTCTGACTTCACACTGGAATTTTGGATTTTAAACAGTTTAAATGAGCTAATTAGCAGAAGTCAGAAGGTTGTGAATGTAATGGCGAAAATATTTTTCATAAACTTTCAATGTACGTATACGCTACATATATTATACTGCGTGGATTAACATAACGTTTAAATGAATATATATGTTATCAATGATTGTTTCGATTATATAGGGGAAATAATGCAAAATAAATTTTGTTCATAAGTACAATATATTATGGCAACAACAAAAAATCATTCACGTTTTGGTTCGAGTTCGAATGGATTTTTCCTTGGGATAGAACACTGATTTGTATTATCATATGACACAGTCTGTCTGAATGGATTCGGTGTCCTCGGTCTCATCCTCACTGTCCCGATTATTAGTAGTCCGAAAACTCCTTCGCCATCCCAATGACAATTCGTCAGCAGAGTCCATTTTTTTAACATGAATATTATTTCCCTCGACTTGAACATACTGAAATCGTCGCTGAATAGTCCCAGTGTAGAGCTTATTGCAGGCTCGACTCCGAAAGTCATACACTACCCAAGAAAAATGAAGTTGGAGAATAATTGTGTAGCAGAGGGCTGCTATTAATACCGGAGTGTAAATGTAGACTTTAAAATACGGATGACTCCAGAGAACCACGATGATGACTCCACAGCCCAGCACAAGAATTAATTTTAATACTAAAGCAGCTGTGGTCAGGATTTTATTTTTCTGCGCATTAATAAGGAACGATGAATTTAATGAAATACAAATGCATATATAACAATAATAATTATATTTACATACAATTTACAATCTGCTATGTAAAGTTATACTGTCCGCAAACAAATGAATAATTATGAATTCAGAACTAAAAATATAATTAACAAAAAAAACGCTTTAATATGTAAAATACATTAACTAAGTAATAGTGTCTACTTTAAAATTAAAATGACCACGGAAAGAATAGCAGAAAATAAAGCACAAATTAAGTAGGTATAATAACTTACATATCGTCTATGAAGAACCAAAATGACCCATTTCCAATTTATGCTACAATTAAAATGAGCTATGTGAAAAAAAGACAGTAAATAAGATACATGCTTACAGTGCTAATCACGAGTTTCTAAAATGAAAAAATTGTTCTATTTACATATTTTTAAAAAGGTAACAAATATCCTATTTACATATTTTTGAAAAGGTCAAAATGTTCTATTTATTTTATTTTTATTTTTTAAAAGCGTAAAATATTCTATTTACATGTTTTTCAAAATTGCAAAATATTCTATTTAAGTGTTTTTTAAAAGTGTAAAATATTCTATTTACATGTTTTTTGAAAAATGTACAAGGTTCTATTTATATGCTTTCATGAACATGTTATTTTAATTTTTTCTGTAGATAGTGCATTTTGTTTGAAACTAAAAATGGATATGGGTCATTTTGGTTCTTCACAGACGATATTTACCTTTATGTATGCAAAGGCTAAAGTCACGCCCACGATTGTCAGCATCAAAGCTGGAAATGTTACGCAAACTAAAACCACCCCCGAATCTAGAAAAAAAAAACCCACAAAAAATCAAAGACCATAACATTTCACAATATCCTTCAAAAAAATACATCCACCGGCACCGGCACCCGTCACAGTCATGACATGGAATTGAGGGACTTTAAAGATAACTAAGTATTTCATTATCTATTTTTCCAGTAAAAAATTGCAATTCAGTGGTTGACGAAGCAGGAACATCTTGCAAGCGAACAACAACCATGATCCCCGCCGACGAATTTCTAGATCCGCCGCTGCACATACTTAATATGAAACTAGGCGTACGTACTAGTTAGGTACTGTATTGCATTGCTCCCACTGAAATGAAATGCTGTCATTAATGACATTTCAATGTCCATGTTCGATTTGGGCTTGGACATGTCAATGTTGAATAAAATATAAGTTTCACTATTGATTTCTCGAGTAAGTCGACTGACTACCTGGATCTGGATCTGGATCTGCGAGTCCGGATAAAAAAAAACGTGGTCAGGTACGTATAGGTATTTCTAATTCGAGGAGTCCGTCCCTAACCATTACAACTAACTGCAGTGCAACATATAAAAACATAAGAACTTCTCTACGTCTCGGACTATAACTGGAAACTGGGATCTGGATCTGACTTATGTCACCGTCACCGCAAGTTTGTACATGTTGTTACCATGTAAAATGTAAAATGTAAGCGACAAGTCCTTGAACCTTGAGCTTGTGGGAATTGTTTGCATTACATTAAACCTACCGTCTACCGGCACTCGGGACCTGGACCGGGACCGGGACCGGGACCGGTGTTTTCTTTGGACTGTTTCTGTTTTCGGTTTCTATTTTTTTTTATATTCAATAGCATATCCAGTATTGCTATGTCCAGGTGTATATAGGTATTCACTTACCTAGACCAAATGTGAGAAAGATGAGACCCGTAATTCCCGTCAACTGTATCCAAGGAAAACAAATCATTACCTCAGGTAAATGCTCAACTATGTACATATAGTAACATTACACGGTCACCAGTATATTATAGCTACATATGCTACGTATATACGTATGTATTTCGAATTGTCAATTGACATTGACAACATAGCATGTAATCATTTTCATAATTTATTAGTCGCATTCAGGCTTCAATAAACCCACACCGACATATTACAAAACTCATTTCATTTTCACAGACAGACATCCCTCCCAGTTCCCAATAGCACTCGCAACGATAGACAACACGACCCCTGTAATTTTATCCCGAGAAAATTGTACATATTCCCTTTGAAAGTTAAGACATGGACACGCGGAATTTTAACATGTCATATTATATCCAAGAATCATTTTTTGTCGTAAGCTCAATGGTATGTCTACTGGATTTAAGACGAATGATTCTTCACCGACACCGACGATATGTGGGACGGAAGGAAGTTGTAATAAATGTGTTGATTCCGGCAGTCCTCTGGCCTCCCTCGTCCCTCATTCCCCAAAATGTCAATGATATATACAAATTCATATTGAAGAAACACTCAGCGTTAATCTTATATAGACACACATGTAATTTTCACAAACGTGGAAATAGTTAATTACATCAGCAATCAGGGCCATGCAGAAAAGGATGATTTCCACAGCCACATTTTAGACATTTTTAGACATGACAGAAATTTCTAATTAATAAATTTAGCACCCTTCCCTTAAACACAATCTTGGAAACTCTCGTTTATTGCATGTTTAAAAAAACTGAATTAGTCAAAGAAAATCAGACAACGTTTTAGTCATAGTATTCAATAGGAATTTCTTAGGGAATTTAAAATGTAAGTATTGCATTATGAAATGTGATTTTCTACACTGATAAAAAACAAAACTCACATCATACTATTGACCTATCAGTCTATATCAATCTACCCTATGTATAGGGATGCACCTGTCACCAGTATCAAATTGCATACTTTTAAGGGCGACAGTGCCAAAATGTGGTAGGTATATGGCTAATAAAATTTCGTTGTTTGAAGAGCAACTATACAGGTAACTTCAGAAATATGGTTGCGAATCAAACATTTTAATCAAAAACAGATGTAGTAGTGTCGATTTTAAAAGGATAATGTGGCAACGCGCAAAATGTTTCAATTTGATTATACTCACATATTTCCAAATTTTCAAAATATCGAAATACAAAATATATCAGAATATGTCATTATAAAAAATGTAAATAGGACAAAAGAAAAGATTTCGATTCACAACACGAAATCTCAACCAACAATAATGCAAAATACAATGATGGTGCAGGAGTTTTCTTTAAAGAAATAATAAAATAATTTAACTTAAAAAAATGTAATTTCTTACCAAATCTATTCCAGCAACAATGAGTGCTCCGTAGCGTGGAGCACAACAAGGCATTTTAAAAAATGTGTGTAATATTATTATAAAAAAATCGGAACTGCACCAATAAGGTTTATTTCTTTGTATAATCACTACTATATTTTAAGTTCTTAAAATGTATGATATACGCAGAACGACAAAGGAAATGTCCTCCATCCGCTTCTCGGGGCAAGTTGTTTCTTGACACTTAAATTCTACCATGTGAAAGCAGACGTACCAACCTATCTATTTCCATATAGATCTTTTTGATAGATTTTTTATCGAATTAAATTAATTTCATATTCCTTAACTCTCCTTTCTTACAGTAACTTTGACTTATTCTGATACAATAAAAATATGAAAATGATTTCCAAAAATTCTATTAACTCGCGTAGTTTGAGTAAACGTCTAGCTATGATTTTGTTGTTGAAACTTTAAGCTTCCCAAGAAAAAACTGATACATATATGTATGTATATTGACTCGAAGACTTACAGAGAATTCTTTTAACTTTTGTGGCACAGAGCTTTCGATTTCGACTATAGGTTTTTACACTGCATATAACTTGACTCTCTACGAGAAGACATTGGTTTATTGGTTTGCTTATCCTCAGTTTCGTCAGGAGTTTCTATTGTACTTACTTAAGATTGTAAATTGCAAATGTACAGTCGCACAATGACAGAATAGTTAATAAACCTCTACGATCTAAAGCTACGCTAACGATAAGTTTAGCAACCTGCAAAAGCAACTCCATTGCAATATATAGTATTTACCACGATCATCATCATCCACACGAAAACGAAAACGAAAGGAACGCTAAAGCCAAACCAGACCAGAAAATTCTAACATGGACGTCCCTTGTCCAATATAATATCAGTACCTTCTTGGTTTTGGTATGTTACTCCAGGAAGTTATAGCAGAGTCTCAAGTTGGCCGGGGAATTTTAGATCCAAAAAAGAATTCGACGACTTTAAAATTCAGACTTTGATTAGAAAATAAAATCTAAAACTCAATGAAATATCTGTAATGCTGATACTGTATAGAAACTTTTAGATGATCTATTAGATCAAATGCCAGACGTATGCTAGACGACCGCACGATTTACAAAATATTTGCCTACCTTTCCTAAGATATGTCAAACTCAAACTCAACAGCCAAAGCCATATTATAATGCCCGACTTACTACTACATAATTCCCTTATCTTATCGTTCGAGGAATGGCAGTAAAGACTACACACCTATTTACTTACCTACCTAAATAAGTACTTACATCAGATTGTGATTGCAAAAAAAATCACTTTCATCCCATGTAAGTAACATACATAACGTCACATAAATTGAGCCTACTTGGGTAAGGGTACTTACAGTCCCTACTATTTTTTCATTGTATAATTTATGTGGCTACAAAACACCGTAACCGTAAATGCCAATAAAACTAGTTTTATTTGCAGGTATATGCTTGTGTACTGCAAACCAATGAAATCGTCTTACCTACGAAGCTAACATTTAAGAATGTTATGAAAGATGACAATTAAAAATAGAATAAAGGAAAATGAAAATAATACACAGTACACATAACAAGCAATAACCTCGAATAACTTGAAAAGTATATACTGGTTTCTTGTTTCTTTGACGTATCTAAGATCTAACATTTCAAATCTATCACACTGGCTGCATGTTACACAAGTAGGTAGGTATATACACTAGACTATACTACAGTACTTAAATGCCGATAACATAAAAAAATATTCATATGTTTTCCCATGAGTTCCAAATTACATTATTTTATTTTATTTAAATGGAATACAGAGTCGAAGTTCTTAATAACTATTCCGCCGATAACGGTATTTAATGTAATATTAGATTTAACGGATGCAAACACAATTAAAGCACTTACCTCAAGTTTTCATAAAATGGTCTGCGTACTGTGTATAAAATTGCACTGTTTAGGGGACTATTTAATAAATGAACAAAAAATTAAGGAGCAACCAAAATTTTAAGAATTTTTACTTAAAATAAGTCTGATCAAAAACAAATTAAATCGAAGCTTGGACGAAACCCTGATATCGTCTGTGAAGAACCAAAATGACCCATATCCATTTTTAGCTAACAACACTATCCACTATCTACAAAAATACTGAAATATGTATTATAAGCATTTAAATAGAACATTATGTAATTTTCAAAAATATGTAAATACAACATTTTACACTTTTCAAACACATGGAATTAAAACATTTTGCACCTTTTCCAAAACATGGAATTAGAACATTTTGCACTATTTCCAAAACATGGAGATAGAAATTATTGCACCTTTTCAAAAACATGAAAATAGAACATTTGACATTATTCAAGAACACCTAATTAACATTTTACGCATGTTTCTCATTTTGATTTTATGACATAGCTTATTTTGATTAAATTGAATTTAGGTCATTTTGGTTCTTCACAGACGATATGTTTTACTGAATTATACAGCTAAGCTATTTTGAAGATCGAGAATTATCTATATGATAATGTAAAAATGTATGTTTTATATTATTTCAAAAAGCTAATAAAGAATGGAGTTTATTGGCAGCCATGATTTGTAAATTAGATATTTCTGATCGAACAAACACGATTTCAGTTAATTACTTAAATTGTTGGATGTAAAAAATCCTAAACGGCGCAGTGCCTAGTGAATGGTTTCAAAATTCAGAAAGTAGTGTCTATTGTAATAACTACTAATTGTAATTGTTAACTCTGAACTATAAACAATATTATTATTTATTATTACAGAGGCATGTTGCACTTTATTCTGTAAGAGCACACATTAATTTCCAGACTAATAAATTCGGAAGCCCAAAACCTTTAATCAGTTGATTAAAGTTTGTGCGCTAGGATACACTATAATGATTATTAAAATTATTACGGAATTTCAACACAGATTCTACACAGATAACAAATGAGAATCACATTTCAGAAAAATATATAGAGCAATGTAATTAATTACTTCGTAACAGTAATTAGTATTTTGATTGAAATAGTATTTGCGTAGTGTTAGATATTGTTCTTATTCCGTTGGCGGTGGAAGACCCAAAGTATTTCTAACTAAACGTACAGCCTTTGCACCGAATTCTGTACGGTTTTCTCTCCACATTTTAGCGGCGTCTACATTTGCTGGACTTTCATCATTAGGTTCTAGAATAAAACAAAAATTTGAAAGTAAAGAACAAAAACCTAACAACAGCTATATGGGGTTGGTTGTATACTATAGTTTACTAATGATAGGAGATACATTTAAAAGGTTAACCATACGCTAAAATATCTTACCAGCTAAAAGACTGACAACTGATAGAAGGATTTTCTCCACAGACTGAACAGGACTCCACCGTTCTGCCCGGGTTTCATACCCAGTTGGATCATCTCCAGGTGCATGAAGAATGGAAATACAAACTCGACCGTCAGAATACACTGTAAGTGTGAAGTACATCAATCACAATAATTAAGTACTTGACCCCATAACTAAAAATGAATCTCATTGCTTTTATCACTGCCACTTTATTGAGCTATGAGCCTTTTTTTTATTATTGAATTACGTTTAAATTTTAAGAAAATTACCATTGGGATGAAATAAATCGCACGTGAATTTCATTCTCGGGGGACTGAGAGGATAATCGCTAGGAAACATAAGCTTTGCGGGGAAAACACCTCCTGCAAAACAAGTGTCATCGGGTCCGCTAGTATTTCAAAACGTAGAAGGTAGTTTTTCAAAAAAAAACAAAACCATATATATTTTATTATGAAATACTAATATTTAATGCTAGAACTAATAAGTTTATAACGTATTTAGGACAGCAGCATTGAAAACTATTGAAAGTACAGTTTTGAGGCAATAAAAATAAAATAATCGTAACATACGTAACCTACGATCATTCATACCATAAAAGAATTACACAAATAGCTCATTTCACAATTTATTTTCTGGTTAAATAACATATGACCAATTCCAAACACTTACGTAATTAGAGCTTCCCATTCAAAAAAATTCTCTTCGTCCACAGGACCAGCTAATATACCTTCTGGTGGATTCAGTGTTAACTCTGAAATAATTATGTAATTATGCGCATATTGTTATTGATAATCAATGACCTGTATTATAATGACGACATGCCCAAAGCTATTTCATAAACAAAATTATTGTTCTAGTTTACTGTAATTTGAAGCTACATGGATGACAGATCAAATTTTAAGGGACAAATTAACTCACGTTTATACTCTGCCATTAAACGTCTTAATGCAGCACCAGCCATTTTCAATGATCACGTATTAATAACTTTGGAGTGAAAAAACAAAAAATTATAAAAATTAACTTTTTTGACGGTGACAACGTAGTTCCTGTCTCTTGTAAATGTACAATATAATATGGCAAATGAATTAATTAAATTCTGTAAATTATGTTGAAATTAAAATTGGAGCTGCGAACAAGTTTTAGTGACGATGTCTGCTACTATTGGAAGGCACCAACTCACCACATGAGAGGCGCCAACTAAATTTTCCCTCCGGGTTTTGGCTCTTGCAACGCAACTTGCAACT
>JAQFZE010000315.1:0-29757 GCA_034695245.1 Dicyrtomina saundersi | reverse complement strand
GATGCGAGGAATTCCTTTACTGTCGGTTCTGGTGTTTTCCTGCTAAAAATTGAGTGATCACATGTACCCTCGCTGATCACAATTTTCCAACTATACTCTAATAGATGTGTTTGTCTTTGTGTAATTTACTCTCGGAAGCTCTAGTACATTCCTAAAAGAACTTAGCTCGATATCCGAAGAAGCATATGAAATTATATTTGACCGTGGCCCCGAACTTCCTCAAACTTCATTCGTCCTCTGTTTTATTCTAACCCGATAAAAATAAAAATAGACCGAAAGCGAAAAGTAAAACGAATTTGTGTTGAGCTTAGTATTTATTGATGACATTGATAACATCCAGTTCTTTATTCCTGGTCCAAATTCTACATCTTATATGCCCATTGATAAGATTGGTTTATTATAATACTGTATGGTATTTTTAGAAAAATAATTATTAGAAAATTAAGGGCTATGCAAAATAATGATATACTGAACTCTGTTTTATAATTTACTATTTTTTTAAAAATAATTTTTCTTAAGTGTATATTCATTAGTATTCTTTCCCGAGCTTAAAGTAAATAAAATGATATTTGTTTCGGTTATAATTAAAAACAGGGTTGATTTGCCTATTACTTACTAAATAAACCGCAAAGTAATAAACATTAATTTTGTAGTTTTGTTTATGACAAGTTTTTACTTTATCTACTTTCTCCGAGAGTTTTACACTGCTTCTGATAAATAAAACTTGAGTTAAAGTTCATCGCATCACCTGGATATTTGCGCTACACAATCGACAAACAACAAGAGAATTGAACCAACTTCGTTTTGCTAACTACGTAATGTACTCTTAGTGCTGGCTGGAGATGTTTAGTACTTGCGTTTTAATTATTTATGCTACCTAATCAAAGCAATTATTACAATTACATATTTATGCAGAAACTAAAAAAGCTGCTATACCAGAATTTACTGAGCTGCCTGTTTGTGATTTTTTTAAAAAAAGTTTCAAAATTCCCATCGTTTTTTTCTAAAGAATTCCCTATCAATGTCCTACAAAATCAGTTGCATGCGAATTTTTCGTCGTTCAAACATGGGACATCGTTCACACATGGGCAGCAGCTTGCCTAACACATTTTTGATAAGACAATATTATTCTATTGACATTACAAATACTACAGACTTTCTGTTACAGTATCAAAGTCTCAATTTTCTGCAATGAGCCTTACAAAAGAAATGATGCAAATTGCGAGGAGTAGGTAGATACAATTACTGTGATTAAGCGTCTACCTGGAAATTCTTTCAATGTACAAACTACTATTATCATACGTTACTGATCGCTTCAAACTCCACTAGAGTTAGCAATTACGACTGTAAACAGCATCAACTGCACCCTTGATTGCCTTGGTTGACTTCAGAGGGTAAAACTTGACCGGTATATAAACTAGTAGGTTTATTTATTATAAGTATTTAAAGCTTGACCATCGATACGAAGCAAAGTAGAACTTTAGAACTAATTTATTTCTCTGTGTGGAGTGGAGTAAGTGTAGTTGTTGTCTGTCGGAGAATTTAAGACGAACACAATAATTGTGTGCGTCATATCTTGTAATAGATTCTGTTTTAGGGATTCATTTTATTGTAAACCTTTAACTTCTTGATTGAGAAAGTGAAATGGGTGTGCAAAGTTTAAGAAAGCTCAAATTGTTTTTACACCCTATCATCGGTAGATTTGTTACAGTTACAACGGCGTATGTAATCAGTTTTTATTTATCATAATGCAATGATGGAACTGTAACAGATTTTATTGAAACCATGTTACTAATTTCCCCACGTGATTTCGTAGGGTTGCAAAATAATCTACCATATCATGGATGACAGCATCGAAGCAGAATGTGACGAAGAAATAGCCCGCTATTCCTCGCAAGCAGTAGAGAAACAAAAAATAGATAATAGCCGTGCAGGCGGATGTGGAAATGATAACGTGGTCATGTCAAGCACCCATCAAGATCAGGATCCACCCCGTCCTATGTCATGGGATGGAGGGCTTTCGGATACAGAAAATAGCGTCGTAAGAATTTTTTTATTATTTGCTAGTAAAAATTATGAATATTTAAAAACGCATATTATAAATATGAGTTATATTATGCTGAATTGCATTCGTCTTGTGTATAACCTTTTTTATTAATTACTAACAATTATGCAAAAATGGGGTTATACCCGTTTGTTGTCCAGTCGAACACAGGAATGACAAGCTTCAGATGAACAAAATGAATTCCTAATTCTAATTCTATGCAACCATAATTATTCATTTTAATCTTATCTGACACCTGATAAACGGTAATGACTGATTTTGGATTGAAATCCGCGTACTTTCTGACCAGTGTATTATACCGAAAAAACTTGACATTTTAATCAAACCAATTTTATTGTTTTTGTATTATATTTGATGTAAAAGTGGATTCTAATTTATTCTCGTTATTGCTGCCGATACGTTTGTCAAAATATGTAAATGTATCAATATCAAAGTTGCAAGACAAGGTTCACTATAGGGGTTTAGAAAATGTATGTGTATGTTAAAGCTATTAATTGCAAGTCATATATTAAATATATATAGTTAGTAAAGCTGACTGGAGAGTTTTATTAACCATGTGTAGTTTTGTTGTGATGACCAGTCATATTCGGATGGCAATGTATACATATCCATATCCATATCGTATAATTACAGAATATACTTCTGCTGATGGGGTTTTTGTTTTTTACACTAGTGAGTTTACTGACTGCCGTAAATTAATTCATACTTCGTGCATTGGTTTCAATGTACATATATATTCGTAATTTTCCAATACACTACAGTACTGACTGACTGTGATTTAAAAAAATTATTGTGTGTCACTAAAAGGCAATCTGAAACATTTATAGGAGAATGATGTGAAAGTAGAAGTCGTGATCAAGGAGGAGATCGATGACGTTGAGTTTTCATCGCCTTCCCCGAAATCAACAAGTGCCTTTTCAAATACAAATCAACACACTTTGAGTGATCATAACAGGAATAACTGTGAAAACCCCACAAGGGGAAACCATCTTTCGTCGCATGCCAACGTACAAGGTATTATGCAGCCATCTCACTCTTTCTATATTACCCATTCGTCGTCGCCACAAAACCAAACACAAGGAAACAACGTGGGTAATGGAGCATCGAACTTGTCCCAAACAACCTTAACTGGGCAATTGTCGACCGGTGCAACATCCGACGTAAGTGTTTTATTATCGTGTTTAGTACTCTGATGTAGTTACTTGTACACACATAGTTTAAAAAGTATATTATTATAAACAGATATCTACTACCGGTATACCTGAGAGTTCAGAGCAAATTTCATGCGTTGTCTGTCTTTTATAAAGTATAATAATTATTACCTATGCCTATGACCTACATAAAATACTTTTTTTAGTACAGCCTCAACCGCGTGTAATGATACTTTTCCATATGAAAAGAAACACTTGATTTTTGTTTCGTTACGTAACTAGGCAGACGCACTTTGGTAATAAAATTACAATCAAGTTAGCCAAACACGCTGAGGTTGCAAAACTTGTATATGTATAATTTGTAGATCTACGTACAGACGTAATCTAAGTTTTAAAAATGTGATATCTATATGTATATTACCTATATCTGTTTTCATTCAGTGAACACATCTAGTGTCTGCACCTCCCTTTAGGTTATCCAATTATATACTATATATATTGTTTTGTATAATTTTATAACATACTTATATTCATTTATATGCTGCGTTCTTGGTATGTGATAATAAAATACTTACTTGTAACTCCTATACAGCAACAACGAACTCCAGTTGTGCAAATTCAGATGCAACATCAACAAATTCAGCAGCAACAAAATGGCCAAACGTGCAATTTCACCGTAAACCAAAATAATTCAGTACCTCCGCAACTACCTTCAAGTCTACCACCGACCAATAATAATAATCATAACAATGGCATTGTGATTCCCACAAATGTAAATAGTAGCTCTTGTGTTGGTAATAATACGGCTCTGTCAAATGCTGGAGGCATCTCGCAACTTCAGCAGCAGCCACCTATGAATCTCTCATTTCCCCGAATCCCTCCGTCACCTGATTCAGCTCTTGGCGGGTGGTCTACTCCATCATCCAATTTATCCCGTCATAATTCTGATGCTTCTCAAAGAAGTTTCTCTTCCTCTTCCAACAATACAACACCGCCATCGCCATCCAATTCTCCGCTATTGTCACATAATCGAGTTGTTAATAAATGTGAAGATTACGGTATGTCGGATGTGGATCTGAATCTTTCTAAAATTCTGTGAATAGATTATGTATAAACTTAGTAGTACATATTACGCATACAATGCAATGTTATTCGTACCGTATGTGCGACAAAGTAGCTTTTTGAATCATGCATACGAAAGGAGTATATATTTCATATGGCAGTATTAGATCATAGTAATCGGTTAAATTAGTTCTTAGCGCAATAAATAATGAGGTTAGTTAATTAAATGTCCATGCCATAAACTATTATATTTTGTAGATGGAGATCAACAAGAAGTATTACTTTCATCGAATTTTAGCTCCCAAGGAATTTCAAGGCAGCAGCTGATAAACAGGTACCAGTATAAGTAGTAAAATTTATATTATACATGCCTAATTGCATATTTTGGGCCTGTTACTTACATGACTAATATAAGATGCTGATTTGTAAATCAAGACTTTCGAAATATTTAAATAAATATCTTCAAATTTTTCAGTCCTTGCCCTATCTGTGGAGATCGAATATCGGGATTTCATTATGGAATATTTTCTTGTGAATCATGTAAAGGATTCTTTAAACGAACAGTGCAAAATAGAAAAAATTATGTGTGCCTTCGAGGAGCTTCGTGCCATGTGGCTATTGCCACTCGTAAAAAGTGCCCTGCATGTCGTTTTGACAAGTGCCTTCGTGTTGGAATGAAACTAGAAGGTAAGTGAAAGCATGTTACATTTATAATCTTTCAGGTTATGATATTGTTGCTATTGCCATGCACGTACGATACTTGTGCAAAGATTCGTAGTGTAATTACATTAAATAATCTCAAGACAGTTAACTGTATACTACTGTATCCCCTCTGTTTAAAATTGCAGTCGCTCACTAATACTATGTATATTTTATTGCTGTATATTTTGTATTTTTGTACCAGCGCTTTCAGCTATTTTAGAGTTAACACAATTTGTATATGTAGTCCAACAATTATCTAATATTCAACAGCAAGCACATTATCGGTGCCAAGCTTTAAATAGCGCCTGTACTCCTGAGACATTTTTTTCTTATCTGTCTTGCTAGGATAAAACGTTTAGGTGCCTAGTTAATTTACGATTAGTTTGTTTGCATGTTAGAAAAAGATGTGAAAAATAAATATTGAAATTCTTGTTTTACATTCAGCCATAAGAGAAGATAGGACACGTGGAGGGCGAAGTACCTACGCGTGTAGTTATGCTCTTCCTCCTACCTCAACTGGAACAACTCAGTCCGAGTCTGTACCACAAAACCAACCACCAACCTGGGAAATTCCTCATCTTCTAAAGGTTGATAACGTGAAAGCCTAAAACGAATTTATTTATATTGTAAATCTAGTCTACAATGGGATTTCTTTTGCATAAAAATGACATGAAATTTGTGTTGGTATTACAAGGAAATCGTTGAGTGTGAATCTCTTTGGCACTTATCTGCGGAGGGGGACTCCGAAAGTGACATGGGTAAAGAGGCTAACGGAACGAGTTCTGAAAGCGCCGACTACTTGGCGGAATTGTGCCATGCAGCTGATAGGCGCCTGTATAGGCTTGTTAAATGGTGCAAATCCCTTCCCTTATTTAAAAATATTCAGGTAATTATTCCATCCAGATAGTGTATTGCCAGCTCCACTTATTAGTATATTGTGATTGAACCTTGGACAGTACTAATTGACATTGGCTGTGGTTGCAGGTTGATGACCAAACGAAACTGTTACTTAACTCATGGTGTGAGTTACTGTTATTTTCTTGCTGCTATCGTTCAATTCCGATGCCACCTGGTAATATTCGCATTAATGAGAGGCTTACGTTAAAGGAAGGGGATGCTCATGGGAATCAATGTATTACAAGAATGATTCATTTCACTGATAACTTGAGACGTCTTCGGCTTGATACTGTCGAATATGCTGCTTTGAAAGTTATCATTCTCATGTCTTCGGGTAATTTAGTACACCATGAAAAAATGAAAATGTTACACTGTTTATTATGTTCGTAATTTTCTGTTAGTAGACCATCGAATATAATTTAAAAGTTTTTCATTCGTTTTTGTTTTTAAATACTACATGTACGTTCGTATTACAGAAGTTGACGAGCTACACGAAGGTGACAAAGTACGTGAATCTCAAGAGAGGCTACTGCAATGTCTCCAAGCTTATACGTTAGCGCGTTGCCCGGAGTCTCCGTCCAAATTCGGCGAGTTGCTATTGAAAATCCCGGAGTTACAAAGAATCTGTCAGGTTAGCAAATATATTTTAAAAGCACTAAAAAAGAATGCAACTGCAAATTATTTAGTTATGTAATTCAAATGCTTCAAAAAGTTTACAATCAAGTTGTAATGATCATTTTGCTTTCAACAGGTGGGAAAAGAAATGCTGACGGCCAAAGCAGAAGATTCATCCGGTTTTAATTTACTTTTTGAATTACTCAGAGGAGATCATTAATCCGTTTTCTAATATTATTAAATCACATTACACCAGCTTCAACGACAGCAACCTAACACTCAGAGTTACAGTAGGAGCTTCCCTATATTGAATCTTTTAATACTGAATTTCTATGAAATTGTTAACGTTTTTTAAACAACTTTTAAATGCAACAAAATCAAAATTTATGCAAAATAAGAAACGAATTGAATAAAAAATTTCGCTCCGGTTTATTTTATCAGTTTTTTCCAGCGCCATTTCTATGTATCATATAAATTTCAAATACTACAAGTAATTTTAAGACATCGATCATTTTTTTATTGGTTCATTTAAAAAGTGGGATTCTTCACAGTATCATGAAAAAATATGACATTAAATATTTCTTGTAGTAGAATATTTTTATACGTATCTTGAACAATTGTACCTATATTTCCCACGGAAAAAACCTTTAAAAGATTTGTTGAAAAACAGTAAGCATTTTTACACACAAGTTTCAAGAACAATTTAACCATCAAAACCATAAATAACACATTAGTTCAAGTAAAAGAATTATTAGTATAGAGAAAACAATGGATTCACTTCCTTGGCTCTTAATTAGTCTAAACCTGTGTTTCATGAGTGGAATTTCGCACACCTTGATTACGCCATTGAGTGTTTCGAAAATACTTATTGTGTTTGCATTCCGTAAAGGCTACAGAACCCATAGTTTAAATAAAAAGTCGGAGCCAAATTGAGTTAGGTTTGTATAATAAATGTATAATTAACATTTTTTAAATTGGTAAAGCCAGTAATAAAATTATCAAAATGCGTATAAATTAGTGCCTTCATTCCCTTCGTAACTGAAAATAAGCTATGCTAGAATATATTAATTAACATCTAGAAATATACAACAATAATATGAGAAATTAAATGCTAACAAATATGTTTAATATATATGAAAGTATATTAGTGGGGTTTAACAATTTAAGTACATAATTTACTATAATATATTTAAAATTAACCTTTCCATTCTAGTTAATGTTTTAGTTTCGACATCTGCATCTAATACTAGGCAGGTCTTAAAACGAGAGTTTACAGTTTACAAACATAAATGAAATAGCACATTAAGACTTACGTGCAAAGGTACTAAATTAACAACACGTTAAATACGTAACAAACTATTGAATAATTATAATATACTATCACACACGGTTCTTGGTTAAACTTGGGCTTTACTCAAGGGACGAATAGTCTGCAGTTGAACTGAAGATAAGCGAGCAGTCGTCATCTCTCCTCTTGTCTTCTAAAATAGTGCATTCGCATAGGAAACATAAGATCACCTTCCCCCAGGTTGTAGAAAAACTATGAAAGCGAAGTGGATCATCGCCCCTTTGTCAGAACTATAGTATTAAAAATTAAAATGCAGTCTAAAATGCTTCCATTCTCTTTACTGCAACTTCCTGTTTTATGCTAAAATGGAACGGACTGCTTCATCAATGTCTGCTGATGACGAGTTCATGCCTCCATAATTAGAGCTGCTGGAAGTGGGCACGCCGAATGCGTCGTACTCGATCTAAATCAACATAGCAGTCATTATTGACACCGTTACACTTATAAATATACATCCAATAGAACATTGGAATCCAAAGGGCACGACACTATACAAAACGTTTTCCAAATTAATTCACTATGAGCTGATATACCTTCTCTCCTTCTTCAGGTACTTGGTAACTCTGAGTGTCGTTATTGCCACAACTAATTATGGAGTCAATGGCAGACTGAACTTGTTCATTCACAACAGAATCCAGTTCTATCTCCTTCATGTCCGCCTCGACCATTTCACGAAGTTTCGGCGCCCAACTGGACGGAGGTGATGGAAGCTCAAGAACTGCAAGACACAAAAGTGTTGGCTTGAAGATAATTAATAAAACACTACTTCTAGCAAGTGAACTTTCCTAATGCCAAACTTTTACAAACAAACGCATGTCTTACTTTCTCCTTGAGCAACGAGCAACTTGTCCTGCTCAAGTTTAACTTTCTCTTCATTACAAAACGTTCTCTCCACCATTACCCTTTCAGCACAGCTGACTTGCCTCTGCAACAGACAGCATAAAATAGAATGTCACTAACTCTATAGGCAGACACGCTTAGTGGTTATTCCATACATTATTTATAACGAGATCATAGCAGCTGAGCTAAAAATTAGAGACAACTAAACTTACCATCGACTCTTTGAGCATGAGGGATTTGTACTTCGCAACCATACAAGAGAATTTTTCAAGAAGACGAACAGCAGTATCAGAGAACTCTTCGTCAAAATCTTCAAAATCCATCTCCGTTTTGTCGCGGGCTAAGTGATACTTCATCAGTCTTTCTACAGCATCCTGTTTTGAGGTAAAAGGTGTTTTATAATCCGGCTCTACAAAGAAGTCTTGGTCTCTCTTCAGCAAAAAATCGAATCTAAAATATATACGACACGGATGCAACATAACGAAAAAATACATTCTTTAACAATTCACGACCCCAATATGATGCTAATTCTGTGAAACAGCTCAATATCCGCATCATACATGCAACCTATCAATTACCACTATGAACATGATAACATAAATATAGTTAACATACTGTTCTTTTCTCCATCGGGCTCGTGCTTCCTCTTCGGCTTTAGCTGCAGCGCGTTTCTGTTCTATAATTTTACTATCTTCAGCAAGAACAGACGATCCAAGACTGTACGACGGAATGGAATTCGTGCCGGTGCTCTCCTGAATAAATATAATATGATGCTGCATCTTAAATACTGAATGTTTGAAAGATTAAGCATTAGGAAAATGTTGGAAGCCCTGAATTTTCAATTCATAATATTTCTGAAAGCCATCGTACATATTCCATTGCATACATGACTTAGATGGAAAAGAAACTTTAAAATATATATGTAAGGATATTATTACTTTCATGTCCTTTATAAAAAACTCATGCAAATTTCTTAGTAAACGCTAGCAAGCAAGACGAGGTTAATTAAAAGTACTAGAAAACAAGCTAATTTAAAGCTAGATTTCTTTCAATTCTATGCAATAGTTAAAAATAGCTATAAAGTAAATTTCGAGCTTAATGGTTAAGCAACATGCGTTATCAAAGAATAATACGTATAGTATAATACAATAATTACATTATAATATCATATAAAAATTAACGGATAGAAAAATTAGTTACATCAAGCTAAATAACATAACCTACTGTTACATGTAAGGATAAGGCGTAACGTGACATAAAGTATTTTACTTATTACGAAACGAAAAAAAATTGTTTGGGAGAATACTATAAAATTTTATAAGCGAGGGTTACAAGTGCAATGTGTAATATTTGGGAAACTTTGGAAGTTGGAGCTCTACTTTTGCGCAACAGCAGGAAAACAATAATTATATCTGAAATCCCCAGGATTTCATACACTTTTGCCATCTTCGTAAGCTGACAAACAATTCAACAAACTACGATTCTTTCCTTAGAATCGTCCAACTGTAGAAAATACGAGTGAGAATTCATTCGTAATTCTGATATACGAATTTATATACATTAATTGTAAGCAGTGTACCTCTGTACAAAAATAGGGACCTTAGGGCAAGACAGAATTCAAAAGATATTTAACACAGAATGCATTTTACTACTAACTGATACAATATCTTAAAACAAAAGAACATTGAGATCAAAGATAACCTAATGAAAATAGATAAAGAACGTATAATAATGGCAATTTTTGTTGTTACTTGTAATTAATAATGCTTACACAACATAATTATTATTTTACAACACTGTATTTGGTAAAAATTCACAAGTAACGGAATCAAAAGTTTCATGAGAAAACAAAGAAAAGTCAATATCGGTTTTTAAAGAATACAACAGAGCGAAATAAATAAATTCCACAATTTTAATTTAAAAAAATAAATAATGCAAGACTGTCACAGTATTTAATACATAACCTAGTCTGAATGGGACATTACCTTGTCCACTGCATCAATAGTGGGAAGGTTATTGGTTACATCAGTCTTTTCCTTGATTAATAAATTATTATGAGCAGTAGCAGACGTTTGAGTTGTTGAGTCAGGACTTAGTTGTATTGCATAACTGACATTTGCCTGATTGAATTGCCCAATAAGAGCTGTGGTACTGACACTTGAGCTTTGGTTTATTTTTGTGTTATCAATTGTTGCAGCAGGAGAAGTAGAGGTAGTTGGAGTTAAGGATGGTGAAAGCATTGAATTAATGCTAGGTGATTGAGCAAGGGTGGTTTGGGTAGTAACTAGGTTATTATTAGGGCTGAAATTTACGACTGGACTTGATGAAGTTAAAGGTGGTAACTGCGGTATGGTAGAAGTAGCTGTCGACGTACCTCCCGTCATTGTTAAACCGTTGTTGTTGAGCTGTATTATATTAATAATCAAATCCTTGAGTAAAAATTGTTAGGATAAATCAACACGCCAAAATGTGTTACAAAAATCATTGTGCATCAAATTAACAACCTAAATCTGAAAACAACTCTAGAAAAATTAGTAGGTAAGTACGAAATACAAGTTCGACTACGCTACTCATACTTTATTTATTATACACTGGTTTCTTTAAGTGTGACTTCTTACAGTGCAGTAAAAATGAACTGCTATTCTGGCGCGGACACTAATGACCTCGGTGTACACCGGCGCCTAATTGTAAGATACATTCTTATTCTTGTTCTTAATTACCAACTTAACGGACTTAACCCCAAAGCCAGCGGGAACCGAACCCATAACTTTAAGTCCGCAATAAATAACCGTAAATGCTTTGCCTCACTGGGTACAACTATACCACCTAGGCTCTCTCCCTCATCATACTCTTAAATCAGAATCATTGTTGGCTACCGCCGAGACAGCAGTGCTACGGAGATGTTCTCAGAAAATGAGGCAGCAAATCTAGAGGAAGTGATCAGCAATGCAAAATCATCCTTGAAGAAGAGGCTAATTGATACAGACAACATTATAATGAGTAGCAAATATCACTCTGAAATGTTCAAGGGCTAAACACCTACAGTGACAGTCAGAGGCGAAACCAGTACAAGTGGATAGTAGCTAAAATATTGGCCTAGTTATTAATTCATACAATAGTTTTTAACCCCTAGCTTGTGAATAATATACATATACTTAACCTCCTCTTTGTGATTACCTCTAGACCTCTTGGTGGTCTGTCTTAAAGAAATTAATAATAATAATTTATTCAAGTTCAATAGAAATTCAGGAGAGTTTTTCCGTTAATTTCATCAATCTCATGTTCCCGTCTACTATTAAGTTTGCAACTTAATTGGACTTGGTGGGCGGTGACGGTGACGCGATCCCTCTTGAATTTCTATTAAACCTAATTCCAGAAAACGTTGTTATCATCATCATTATTATATTAACTTCGCAATGCTTCTGTACGCTCCTGGAAATATGGACGAAAATATCCATTCCAACTCCAACTCAGCAGCTCGTACATATTGCTATGGGAGTTTCCTCTGCAGCAGGAACTATGCACCTACGGCATGCAGTACTGTTACGTGCTATATGTAATTTGTGAAAAGGGAGCTTGCAAAAATAACGTTGGGCATTTTAGGGGGAAGGGGGAGGAGTCTAGCTGCCCTATCCTTTTACATGTGCGTAAAAATACCATAAAATAATTACGTAGAGGGGGCGCAGGGGGTAGGGCCAAAACTGATTTTTACAGAACGTTATTGTTGCAAGCTCCTAAAAACTATGTGCACGCTCACGATACGCTGACTATTCACAAATTATTACCTAATACTTCATCTAACTATATGGCATGACCTGAGCGCATAGTTCCTGTCGTAAAAAAGGAAATGCTGTTAGTAATTTGTGCGAGCTTCTGTATTGGAATATGCGAGCTGCTCCATTGCAACTGGTAATTTCACTAATTTCGTAGCGCAATGATTGAAATCATTGAAAGAAATATGAAACGAATTACGTTAAACATAATGAATACTTATAAAAATATAATGTGCATATTTCATAATAAAAAGCAGACAAAAAATCGGTTATTTTGACCCCTTTTGGTATGCAAGCGCATGTAAAAAGGATAGGGCAGTCAGATCCCTACCACCCTAAAATGCATACCGTTTAATTGTTGCAAACTCCCACGTAGTACGCGTACGCCGTTTGTATGTGTATGTGGTTGCTTCAGTTATTATTGTCTACTAGTACAATATTCTCCACCATAAGCTTATAGCGTATTGTTGAATGTTTTTAGCTGGAGATAGATGGGCATGGAGCCCTAATAATGTCATGTCCCCTCCCACCAACTACAAACTGCTTTGTGGGCCCGCCCACCAACGCCCAGCTATCTCCAGTTAAAAATTCAACAATATTTACACAAAATACTTTTGAGTGGCAGGATCCTTAACTATATACCCATAACACTTTCAGATTTTCAGATCTCTAAGATTAATCTTAGAGGCATTTAGTTAATGAGAATACTAGATCTTTATTAGAGTTACTTGGTGACTCGCTTTTACTACAAGTTTTAAATATACTAATACAGTAGTACGATTTAATTTAGAATGTGCCACCCCACACTAGTTCTAACCCAACCTTAAAGTAATTTTATCTTAACCTATAAAGCATGATTCATCCAATAACACCAAGCTAAATGCCTCTACATTCTATATGGAACAGCTTTTTCTACGGACGAAAATAGCAGCGACCCTTTTAACTAATCGTATTATACTCGCACCTTTTCCCTCATTCCCCCCACTTAATTTTGTACCACATGACATCACACAAAGCTTGCTGGCTGCTGAATTCCATTATGTCATTAATTGCTCGATCAAATATCATGGAGCCCGAGAGACTGGGAGACCTACATCTCGATTGACGCATGTTAAAAAACAAATATATTTTGGGCGGAAAATGGTAGTACTACTAGTTAGCAGGTAAAGGGGTCCAGACAAAGAAACAAAGAAACTATTTATTATTATTGACGGTGACGATGAGAGTTGTCCCTCACTCAGCTGATCTTTTTAGCCTCTTTTGTACTTACACACTCTTTCTAGAAAAGATTTCCTGTTTAGTTCACCTTCTAGAACTATTTCCTAATCATCGTATAGTGCCGCTTTCCGATGACTATACTTTTACCAAAAAAACCAGAGCCATTTGATTTTATTACTAAGCTGGTAGTCGAGTCCTGGGACTCAGCAGCATGTACAGTTCCTATAGCAGTTCTGCAAATTCTATATTATCTACATCATCTCACTCGCAATTGGGCAAATTTTGGTTTGAGAAATTATTTTAAAGTAAAGGTTTTAAACATTGCCTGTTTAGTTTCTCATTTTCCTGCTATTGATATTATTAATTAATTCATTGAAATTAAAAATGAGTTCTCTCTCTGCTATACATTCTTGTTTGATGGGAACAATCTAATACGAAGATTTTCCAAAAGTACGATTTTGTATCTACAGATAATTATATCCTAACCTATCGTATTTCCTACCTAACTAGTTACTTCATGGTCACTGAAGAGTTTACTTCTGGTTTATATTGAATCAAGTTTTAGACATTGACGGATTTTCTCGACATTCCATCAACTGCCTCGACACGAAAACAGAAAAAAGATGGAAGTTACTTACGTTATTTAAACTTGCTGGATTTGGGACAGGTGTTCCAGTGGCTATAACTTGCTGTTGCAAATATATTAGTTTCTGCAGAGCCGTCTGCTCATTTTCATTTCTCTTTGGAAGAGCAACTAGTCGAGTAATTTGAGCTTGAATATTTCTCAGAAGTTGTTGGTTTTGGGGTGTAAGCTGAATCGTATGAACTATTCTTTGCGAGGAGGCATTAGTGGAAACTGGGGGTGGACCAACGGATGCTGCACTTTCTAATCCAGGTGTAGACGAGTTGCTGCACACTGTAGTCGAATTGTTTACAACTGAAATGGGTGAAACCTTTGTAGTTGGAGCGGGATGAAAGGCTGCTGGAGACGATTTATTAGCACTTCCTTTCGTCGTAGGGGATTTTGAAGGCGGGGAGTTCTTTTTAGTGATAGAAGAATTAGGGCTCGGTTTCTTCCGACTATTATTACTTTTTGGTGAGTTTTTTTTGTTCTTCGCTGGAGACGGAGACGGAGATGGAGTTGGCTGTTTTGCGGGCGGCTCCTGCTTCTTCAAAGGAGGAGCTTTTCTTTTGGGAGGACTTTTTTTAGGAGTTGATTTTTTATTATTGGAGGAGCCAGCTCCTTCACGGGAATTCGAAGAATTATTACGCTGATTTTTATTGTTAGGAGGGTTTGCTGTTGGTTTCAGAACATGAACATGGGGAGGCAAGATGTTAACAGGTAAATTCCGAGATTTATTCAAGCTACCATTGGGTTTAACTATTGGAGACACGACTGGTGTATGTGTCGGATTTTGAAAACCGTTTGTACCCTCTGCAGGTATAGGCGTGTGATTTGGAATAGTATTTTCAAAACAACTGTCGTCCTGTAAATCTTCATCCCCGATACCTGACTGCTTTAGAATTTCATCCAAGTCCAAAGTCACCTTCTTTTTTTTCTTACTCGGTTTCTTTTTTGGTGGAGCTTCTGTTGAGGAATCGGGAATGGCACTTGTTTTGTTTTGCTTTTGCTTCAAACTCTGAGTACGGTCCACCTGCATAAATTTAATATCACACTAAATTAGGTATGTATAAATGTATATAATACCTTATAAATATATTACTTATTTCTCTATTAGTTTCGCATAATTTACTGTGTGCTTTCAAAATTCCCTCAAGCTTTAAACAAGAAAAAATTGTATCAACTGTACCTTTTCTGTTTTAATAGTAATTTGTTGCTGACTATGTTGAGTAATAGAGCCCAAGGTTTGCTGTTGTAAAGTATTAATAGGATTATGCACTGTTACAGGTGCCACGGACGTTTGGGATGATTGAATGGGCTGAGGTGTTGGTTGAACAGGGGCCTGAGGAACAGGTTCTTGTTGAATCTGAGAAGATACAAACTGCGCTGTCGGAGCTTGATTACTCGATGGGCAACGTACTGCTATATATGCTGGGCCGTTCGGAGTTTGAATCTGTTGAATTTGTACTGTTTGATTCTGAAAGCACCAATGATAGTTATATTTTTACGATGCATAATATCATACATTGAAATGGAATTATTTTGAAATCATGAAATCACGCTAAGCATGAGAAGATTTGCTGAATGTTTGTCGTTACACTGTCAATAATGGTCATACTCATATAACAAGTTTAAAAGCTTATAAAATAATATGCTAAATCTGATCTTGTTAGCTTTTAGCCTTAAATGCATGTTTCCACAGATGTAAGAGAGTACTGAACCACATTTAATTTGATAATCAGTAAGATAATCGTAATTTGGCATTTGGATTCGTAATATTCGGATAATTTACTTGAGGCATTTGAGGCACGTATCGGACGATTGGTTTGCAACTGGAAGCAGTTGCCTGCGCCGCTGTAGCTCCTAACGCAGTGGTACCAGCTGGCGCCTGAATAGTGAGCATTTGAGGCTGTGCTGGTTGCTGTCTCAATATTAACTGTAATCCATTATTCTGCAGCACTGGCTGTCCAAACTTTTTAATTGAAAATATATTTTAAGATTTTTTTTAGAGAAATCTCTCCATAATAACTGGAAAACTTAAGACTTCACGAAAAAAAGATGTTTACAAAATCATATATAATAAGCGAGATATGAAATAATTTTACATTTTATCTATCAAATTAAATTACGCTGTAGGTACAACACAAGAAAATGAAAGTTCAACGATTATAAGGGGAAAATGAAATAAATGCCTCAGAAAATACAAAACTAAACTGCCTCGTGCTCAAAATATAAGTCTACATTGGAAGGTATTACGACATTACGCATGCAAGTTGGTAAACGTATAAATAATAGTTGGAGATAATAACTCAAGTCAGAAAC
This sequence comes from Dicyrtomina saundersi, assembly GCA_034695245.1. NCBI lineage: Eukaryota > Metazoa > Arthropoda > Collembola > Symphypleona > Dicyrtomidae > Dicyrtomina > Dicyrtomina saundersi. The sequence goes on along the minus strand of JAQFZE010000315.1, from coordinate 13,142 downwards.
CGGTGAATTATCCAGCAGTCATGCGAGATCAACAAGTCAAGAAGCTTAACTTCTCAGAAAGCTGATTTCAGAAATAACGAGTAAAGCTTGGAAATAAAATAAAAAACGACGAGAAATAGTCTACAAAATAAACTAGGATAATAATAACAAAACTGAATTAAAAATATTAGTTACCTGATTCAAAACAAATGTGGTTCCAGCAAGTTGTGCTTGAGGGGCACTCATCGTCGTATTAATACTGCCCATCCCGGATACCATTACTTGGCCTAAACCTCCAGCATTGCCGATTGTGAAAGATGGTTGCGAAAATCTCACGCTTCCATTGGCAACAGAGGTTACAATACTTGCGTTTGTTGGAACTTGGTGTAAGTGTTGAGTTTGTTGCTGAAGTAACTGACCCATGTTAGCCATTGTCACACCAATACTATGCTGGGACTGCTGCTGCTGCTCACCGACGTTACTGGGGGATGCTACAACTATAGTTCCCGATCCATTACTGTCACTGGTAGATGATACGGTAGTATTCCAACTATTTGTTATATTATTAGAGGCTGGTGCAGTACTAAGATTAGAAATCACTGAAGAGTTTAATGCTGGTTTGGGCAATAACTGAGGCTGTTGTTTCGCTCGTATACTTGGAACATTAACATTCTGAACGCCCTGTATACTATGAATGCTATTAGCAGCGACAATGGAACCAGAAGCTGTTTGAAAAAATGTTTGTCCTGAGTTTTTTAAAGCTTGCAGCTGGGGCTGAACTATCGCATTGGAGAATAGTTGTTGACCTGTGGGTAAAACTGCGTAAGTTGGGGTTCCACCAGTAGAGACCAACGCTAGGTTTGTAGTTCCAAAGGTAGTTCCACCTGTGGCAATCAGTGTTGGTGTGGGATGCTCAATGGTTAGGAATTGTTGAGGTTGGCCGGTTGCGGACTGAATGTGCATAAGATTTCCTCCTTGTCCCCCACTAATTACACTGGAAATTAATCCTCCGTTAGTGTTTGAAGACATTAATTGTGGACCCATTGTCATACTAGAAAAACTTACTGCTTGACCCTGTTGTTGGACTAATTGATTGATATTTTGTGCTGCACTTACAATAAACTGTTGAGATTGAGTCTGTGCTTGCTGTTGAATTTGAAGATTAATATTTGTAGGGGACGTCGAGCTAATACTATTTGACAAATGGGAGACAGAATTAATTGCATTACTGATAACACCACATATACTTTGATTCTGAACAGAAACAGGCATTTCTTTTTCTTGTTGCTGCTGCAACGAAAATTTGCTGACGAGCCCCGCCGCCGTTGTAACCAAATTACTAACTGTATTAGTAATGCAAGCAGAAACATTGCTTTTACTACTGGAGGTGCTAGCAGCAGTGGGAACGGATGAGATCAAACTAGAAGTATTCGTTGCTGTACGTGAGGAAATTGCTGCAGCTTGAAGACACTCGTTGTTATTACTATTATTATTAGTATTATTTGTGTTGACATTACTACTACTATTACTACTTGAAGAAAGACTAGGCGTTTGCGAAACATTTTGTTGTTGAGTATGAATGTCTACTAACTGACTATAATTTTGATTAAATGAATCCGATGGCGCCATATTCTGAATACTTTGTTGTTGCTGCTGCTGAGGGAGGGTAGTGAAAGAGGAAGTAGAATCACAGACAGAATTCGGGTACTGTTGCTGAAGAGTTGAATTAACCAAAACTTCAACGTTAATGTCGGCTGATGACCCGCCATTAATGGTCCCAGTTTGTGTTTCGAACGACTGGCTTTGCCCAGCGTTCGACGTGGGAGGAGTAAGGTGTTGATGGTCAAGATGCTGTGACAAGCCATTGCTGGAACCATAGACGCTAGCATTTTCGAAATCTGACGGGACGTAAGACTGTGATATGTCCGTCAAATTGGTTGATGAAGCTTCAAGAGTATCGAAGAGAGTGTCATTCGGTGAGTCGACTTCATAATCAGCTCCTAAAGATTGAGCTAACGAGGCAACAACAGTGTCCACTGACTCTGCGGATGGTAGCAGATCCGAAGCAGATGTCAATCCACCCAAAAATGACTCGAGGGCATTCGGGTCACTAGAAAAGACATCACTATGTGAAATAAATAGTAAAAGCATGCATTAGAGTTTAGGTAAAATAAAACATAAAATCATAAGACGTAACAAAATAGACAAGGGACTACAACATAAATACACAACTTTTAAAATATTACAAAACCAAGTGAGAAGCAAGCTTCCAACAAATAAAAAACGTTTAAACAATTAAATGTTACAAAAACTTACTCGATGACATCAAGGAGTCGTTGGCCTCCGTCAGCCATCTTACTGAATTGCTATGCATCCTGAAAAGCAAAAACAAAATGAGTATCTTGTAACATCACATTTTACCCACAGGCTTGGATCCAGAGTCCAGAGGTCCAGATTCATGGTACAAAATTCTGAAAAAATGACCACATTACTACTTTTCATGCTTTATGAGTTTCTCAAAGACCGATTTGTGAGACCCGTTTGTATGGAGAGAGAATACGATACAGATATATTTTTATTTTAAAAGCGGATCTACCTAGCCCTTCCTTAGCTTTCACTAAAGTGATAATTATCGATTTGTCATCTGTATGACTTGTTTTTATGCAGCAGCTGAAAATAGACATTTAAAACAACTGCAAGAAATGTGTATTGATTTTTAAAATGGATAATATAATGCGGCTTATATAGCGAATAAGCTTCAAAGTTACATAAAGAAACAAATTAATTTAACAGAATACACAGCTAATTACTAGGCAGCCCCTATAAGCTACCTTTCGTAAGTATAAACCCGAAAAATTCGAGATGTTTGTTCTACACTTAAGACTGGTGTATTTTTTCTATTTTAAAGAAAACGTTGTTCATACGTTGTTTTCCCACGCGAATCTTACAACGTGATATAATATGTTGAAAGTTGCATCCTATCATCATGTCAGCAACGGTAGATACAGGACCACTTAGAGGTAATACCATCCATACCCTAAAGCTCCTAATCTCAATAGTACCCCCCGGGTCTATGTCAGACTTTGCTGCTAATCTGAGCTCATCCTGGGACCCCGGATTTACATTTTCGCATGGCGAGAGACTTGGAAGTTACAAATAATTACTCCACACAGAATTAGAGACTCCGCCCCCTAACCAGAGTGTCTACTGGAGACGTGGAATCGAACACAAACTTTTCGGTATACATTCACAAATAATTAATACTTATATTTCTCCCTCCTTACAGGCGGAGCTGCATAAACAATATAAAAGTAATATTTTAAGATCTTTATACATTAAATATTTTAGAAATTGCATTTTTAACAAAATTAATTAAATGTTTGGTTAGCAGAATCCTGACAAAGACTAGCCAATGTCAGCTTTAAATATACTTACTTTATAATATGATTTTTGCATTCCGCATTCCAATATTTAATATAATTATTAGCTACTTTAGGTACTGTGTACAAGTTTACAGTGTATCAATGACGCACGTATTTATTTCTTGTAGAAGTTTCCACGCGATAGTAATAAAAATGTGCATGCATAAAAACAATAGAAATGACAGATGAATTGTCAGATGTCACATCTACTCCTTCCCCCTTTGTAATAATTAACTAGGGAATTATATAAGCTATAAGTTTTATTCTCCTGGAAAGGGTATTTGTGCCACTAGGAAATAGTTAAAATATTGTAGCCAAAATTATACACATTGCTGATTACATATAAAATTACGCACATTATAAAACTTTGTACGCATAATGTGTTAATGCGTTGCCTAATAATATTAATCGTACAATCTGATTCATCCAGTTTTCTTAAAAAACTGACTATGTATGGGTTTGGTACTACAGCTATCCCATAAAATTTAGTTTAGTACCTAAGTTCATACATACCTTATAATAATAACAACAATACGAATTGTTAAAGTGTCCAACAACGGAGAAAAAGAGTCAACTTCGACTGAATTTTTTTTCGACAACCCATGCAGGGAACTGTGGGTGGTGGACAACTGGATCTCACCCACGTAGACGTTTCTAAACAAAATTCTCCAAGAGTTCTCCATACGCCCAGGCGCTTCTCACTTCAAGTCCCTACTAACTCCACCCTTGGAGCCAACCCATTGGAAAATCGTATTTGCCAATGCACATCGTCACGAAGAGTAATTTTTTTTATCTTCCTCCTAGCTCACACTCTTTGCCTCTCTACACAGTACTCAAACCCTCCCAAACCAAAAATATTTCCACTTTACGAAAGCCCAAAGCTTCATTCCTGTCCCAACAAAGATCGGGAGAGAAGCTGAGACTTTTTCAAGAAAATTTTTAAAGTGCAAAAATGTTCACAAAAATTCATATTTTCACAGAGTCCGTCGTTATAAAATTTAGGAATTACGGATTCAATTCTCTCCGCGCGCCATTTGCATTATCTGTACAACACGTACTTACGCTCTCTCTCCCTACACTCGCTCTTCCTGGGTTTGAGCCGAAACTCCAAAAGTGAAATTGATTTTTATCTAGTTAAATTTCATTCTGTAACTACTTAAAATAGTTTAAAAGTTATTTACCAGTAAGTGTGAGTTTTTGTCCATGGTCAGAGTTAAAGATGTGCAAAAAAACCACCTAGAATTGAAATTTTATGCTCGAGGATTTTCACAAACACCAACGATTCCGCTCCGTTATTCACCACTGTGAGGGTTGAGTCAGGTGGGGATATAGAAAGTTTATCCCCTAAGCCTCTATCTCTTCCCGGACGTATCGATTTTCTCCAACTACACTCGTCGCTCTAAATATTCGTCTTCCTCTTTTTTACCTTTTTTTTTTGTGAATTCCCTAGCCATCCTCATCTATTTTTCTTCAGTCATTTTTATCATTTACGTAAATCAAATAACATAAACAAAATCATGAAATTCCCGGGCCCGGATTTCATTTTATAGAAGTAGATTATATGCATACAATGAAAATGAAAATCCATATTCTTTGACTTCCAATCTTTATATTAATTCAAGATTATATTGTTATGATTCATAATGCATAGATGTAAGTAAGTAGGTTCTGGCTGATCGTTAGTATTATGAAGTATGAAGTGGATGATTTATGAATAGTTGTAAATAAAAATTTACTACCTCTCTATAATTCTACGAAATGACAGCATAATAGAGTTCAAAATCATGTGGTGTATAACGTGTATACGATATACGTATATTGTAATACGAATCAAAACAACTAACATTAATTTACCTCTGGGAAAAATGTTATGCTGAACGCCCTTTCGTTCTATGCTTGGCATTCACACTGGATGCCATAATACCATCTAAAATCACGAATTAGACTCAACACCTATATTATCTAGTTTCATAGTGAAGGGGCAGAATGCCTGCAATGTTTAAGGTAAATAGACCCGAATTAATTAATAAAGTCGAAGTCAATTAAATCCATGTGAGCCTACAATGCTTAAAGATGAAAGGGATACCGTATTAAAACCTTTAAATAAAAACTACAAATATGCACTGAAGTAGATGTATGTAGGAGATGTGCGTTTTATAGTAAAACTTGAAGCTATTACTTTATGCTGGAGGATAAGCGCTGGACCGCTGGAGACCTATTATTAATGTATGCACGTACATACGCCATAATAATAGCTAAGCACTGCATATTGGTCTACCATAAGTACAGTCGTAGTAAGTAGTAGGGCAAGTTCCAACTAGTCGAATGATACCATAAGAATCTGCCTCTTGAGGGGGCGTATAACAATGAAAAAATGAAAACACCTTGACACCTCCCTCTCGATTACTTTTAGCAATTTTGTTACTAACACCCCCCTCCCCCTCTTTGACGTGACCACTGAATAGAAAAAAACTACGGGTCATTACGAGTGTTATTTCTTAATTTTACGATTCGTTTTGAGCTTTTTTTTCCATGCTTTAAGTTTTATTTGGTTTTGATCACTAAATCATGGCAAAGCAAAGTAGTGACAGTACATATGTACAGAAGTTTGGAAAAACAAGCTCACAAACTGGAATGAGTTGTTTGTTGTTGATACCACATCCAAACATCCATAAATAAATAAAACATGTTACACCAATCGTGTCAAACTGTAACAATGTGTAAGTTTGAATGAATTACGTGCTATTATGCAATAGTCATCGTGTAAGTAGCTACATTTGTTATACAATAAGTACTTTAAATAACTGAGATGTAGCAGTAGCAGTGAGTGCTTTCCATTAATTTTTATTTAGAACATAAAACTGGACTAAATGAGACTGACTCAATTTCTGAGTCCAACAATCTACTTTATTTTTATACATATAATTTATGCATATTTGTAATTTACAGTCATACAAATTAGAACATGCTATTTATGCCAGTTATTTCTTTTATCTGTCAATCAAAACAAAGAAATAGTACAAAATTTATTACCATTAACAGGACACATAATACATAGGAATTATAATAGGAATTATAATACACACAGAAGACGAAATAATCTTAGTATTGAAATTAACACGACGCTTAAAGGTTTGTATTAGGCATCTTCTTCCTCATCGTCCGGTTTCAAGGAACCAAAAACTTCGGAGGGGATCTGAACCTTTTCTACTTCCATGTCTTCCTCTGTGATTAATAAAATCATAAAACAACGAGTAAAATAGTTTTATCACACAGAAATATACAGTCGCACAACTTGCATATTAAGTGCATACCTAATCGCATAGTCTTATCGAGGTGCACTTGAATTGAATTGGATACGAATTTATGACAATGTGATTGTCTGCCGCCGCAGTAGACACGTGCCTAACTAAGTAAGTACGTACAATTACACAATTCGTAACTAAATGATAATAATATTATAATTTAAAGTTGATTAAGCAGGCTAGCACTGTTCTTTTAAGCTATCGTTGTAATTACTTAATTTAAAATCCATCTACGACGTTTACTAATAAGGAAAAATTTGAACCCCCCACCCTAATATCATCTTTGGTCATTCGATGACTATTTGAATTTGCTTTTACATTCCACATTTTTAAGAAGCTTTGAGTCACTTTGTCGATCATATTTGGGAGATAAAAAATGCTCTCATCTAAATCAGAGCTGTAGCAAATATGCTGTAGCAAATATCAGAACTTCAATTATTTACAACTTAGGTGAGTGAGTACATAGGCTCACAACAGTTTGCATAATAGGAGCTTTGAAAGTATACATAATTATATATTTCAACTAGTTATACGGAGCACAAAACAAAAACTTAGCTATACTTAACAACTAAACTGCTTATTAAAATTACAGTTTTTGTATCCTACTCCTACATAATGGGGATTGGATTTTTCACTCAGCAGAGTAAAAAGGACTAGTATTTTTTCCATGTTCTTAAGAAACAAAAAATGCATTTAAGCTCTTACTAATAGTTACACACACCTTAAGAATTAATGAATTTACAATTAACACTTAAAATTCTAACATCTTCTACAGTGCTTTCCACCGTGTGCGTTTGTCTATGCTAAACGAATACCTTGCAATTTCAAAAAAATTAAAATCGTTACAAACATAAATTTTCAATTTTGGATAGTATTTTGAAAACCTTTTACTTTTTCTATACACAACGGATACTACCTCTTGAAAGTATGATAAAAATGTAGCGAATTGAAATTATTGAGCTTTGCTGTTTACACAATACCAAGTTCGTAACTTGGAAACATTCGTCGCGTCAATGGCGTCAATCCTTTAGTGTACATGCTTAGAAAAGATCTCGACTACCTTTTAGTTAGGTCGAGCTAACATATTTGGGTGTTAATTTCAACACGATTATTAGTTAATTTCAAAATTTTTGAAGGTGAGGAAATATGTTAGCTACGTGAAACACCGCTGTGTTAATATACCTACACCAAATAATGTTACAGTTGACCGAAAATCGTGTTAAGAATTTATACCACGGTATATTAAGCTAAATTAGTGCTTCAACTGTAAATGAGTTGTCTCAGGCCAGTGGTTAAGGAGGCCGATACTAAATTAGAAGGTTGCGGGTTCGCGCCTGACTTTTTGCATTATTTTTTAATTCAGTTAGTAACGTAACTACTTCTTGGTTACATATGCAACACAGAAAATAGTAAACTCAGTCTAACACATTACAGTGTAAATCCCTAACTAAAATTTGTGTTGACCACTGTAACACTTTCTGGTGTCGATGTCGGAGTAACACAAAAATAAGTTACAAATTAACACCTACGTGGTTAATTTGCTTATATTTTTCTAAGCGTGTACATTCAAAACATGCATTGCGCCAATCGAGTTCAATGGTAATTCAAAATATTTGTGCTTCCAAGTCATTAGGTCTCATAAACAAAATTGTCATTTTCATGAACAATACTTAATCACTTCTTAGATATGTTTTTACTATGTGCAGGACCTGCACATTATCTCAACATTATGTGTATAGAAAATTCCATAGTCTACCCCCAAAATAAAAAAAATCGAGAGTAAAAATATAAAAACTTTTGCTTAAAACTGAACGTTTCGAAGCTTCTGCGGCTCGGCAATATTTCGATTAGACAAAAAGTTTTACTTCTGAATTAGGTTTGAATACTGTACTGTTTACCATACATATGAGCTAGATGCAATAAATGTAAAGTACCGTTCTCTTCTTCGCTTTCATAATCTTCGTCCAAGTTGATTTCGTCAGGATTAGCCACATTTTCTTGTAGATGTTGAGGCTGGAGGAGAGTATCACCTCGAACAAATGCTACTTGATCAGGTCTCTTTGGAGGCGGAGGTTTAATAATAGTTTGATCCTCTAGTGGCGTTGGAGTCTCAGTTGACCCTTCGTGCAGCTGATTAATCAGAGCTTGATCGACCCTTTTCCCTTGTTGAGTTTGCTGGGCAATAAGATGTGCTGTAAATTGAGTGTTATACATTGCCTGGATAGAACGCTTAACACGCAGCATCTCCCGAATCGTGTCTTCATTGCCATGTCGCACCTCAAAGTCTTTCCAAGCTGCCCAAAATTCTTGAGCGACCTGTAAATGCAAAGAAAAAACGGGTCATTATCCGAAATCCAAAAGAAGAAAAACGGAAAAAAAGGATGTTCTTGGCGACAGAAATGAGATTCAGAGGAGAGTCCGAGACGTCTAAAAAAGAGCCAACATGCTGAAGGCCAAATGGGTCATGTTCTAGAGACGTGAAAACGTATTTGTTTACTACTTACCTAACAACTATCTACTATACAAGTTTGTGGGTCCCTTCCAAGGCAGAGCTACAGAAGATCACAGGAGCTTATAATAACGCGTTCGGACTAATTTGTGGTTACAAAAGGGACTCTAGTGCTACAACCATGTTTGAAGAAAACTCAGTGAATAATTTTCAGGTGATGAGAGAAAATGCAAAACAATCCCTGGTCAGTCACATGTCAAATTCAATCAACTCTATGCACAATTTTCAACTCACAAGCTTTTCAAAGTGCTGTCAACAGTGTTTGCTAACTAATGTTTTGTTTCCCCCCAATTATTTTCGGGTTTGCTTCTAGTATCAAATTAATGCTATTAATATTATGTGGTATATCCCCAACTGAATGTATTTCATAAAATATATACGAAGATTGTTGTTATTACTTTTATATGTACATTTTCTGGATCAGCTTTGCTGTGTCTGTCTAAAAGAACAATAAATAAAATTATACTACTCGTAATACTTTCTTACTGGAATTTGTGAAACGTGTAATGTTCTACTGAGTGTCCTTTCAAGATTTTAGCGTGCATTTAGAAGTTGAGTAAAATAAATCAAACGTGGAACCAAACGGGACTAACGTGCTCTACTCATTATCCTACAATTGGTGGATATGTAACATGTATTTAATTAAAAATGGCAGGCGAACATAGATTAGCCTCCTCCAAGACAATTTTCTGCATACCCTGCTGAAATAGACTGCTTGTGTACGCATTTTAAAGAAGTAGCTTTATTCTCCTAAGGAATCGTCAATTAACCCCTTGCATCTCGCATCTCGCGGAAACCTCGTGAACTATTTACGAAAACCAATGCAATAACATACTCTTAAATAGCTTCATTTCAAATATGATATTATAGCGTAAAATTAAATTTAACTGTACGATTAACACTTTTGGATCATTAATTTGTCCGTACTATGCTTGTTGGGATCGTAAAATCGATTCTCATGTCCAATTTTGAATCTGCAACGGGTATGGCTGTATGTGTAGCAGCGAAAACCCCTAACATAGTTTTCACTGTCATACCCCTTCGTATGTTTTTGCATTGGTTTTCGTAAATAGTTCACAGTGGTTTCCGCGAGAAGCTGCTAATCTGCAAGGGGTTCATTAATGATATCTTCAACAGTATGTGTGAGGACTTCTTGGCAATACCCTAATTTCACGCCAAGACCAGCCATGATAGATGATAGGGTTATTGGTAGCATTTCCTCCCCCCCCCCTCTCCCCCCAAGCAACTTCTAAGGACCCAGGTTCCCCAATGAGCCACGGGGTTACTGCACAATTGAAATAAGCTTGGTTTTTGTGTAACGCTCTTAAAAAATTAACAATAAAAAGTATACCCTGGGATCACATATTTGGGAAGAATGAGCGTAGATGGCTCTAGCACGATCAATCTCCCCTAATTTAGTCTCAAGTTCAGCAAACCGGATTCCCATCTGCCGAGCATCCGAATCCGGTAGAGTCTCCATTGCTGTTTCAAAGATAGGACGAGTTTTTGTCACCCCGTACAAAGCAGCAGCTTTTTGTATGTAAATATTAAACATCTACAAAGAAACAAAAAAGTTAAGTAGTAGAAGATTATCAACAAAATATATCTTACGTACCTAAACTCATGTTATTTATTACAGATTTTACCTGGTATTGGTCTTTCTTGTCGACTGCCGTGGTAGCTTTCTCATAAATATTCATAGCCCTCCTTGCTCCACCATGTTTTTCTTCGAGTTTGGCATACAGCAGATAAAAATTCTTTGCATATTGCGGAGGAATATTATCTAAACATTGTTCAAATAGATCTCGTGCTCGCTCTATTTTGTCCCCTCCATATCTGTCGAGAAACTTGGATAAATAAGTGTTCCATAGGTCGTAGACATGAGGCCATTTGAACAATGATATTCCTTTCTCATATGCTTTGAAAGCTTCTTCAAAGAAATTATTTTCCTCTAAAAACAGGCCATAATTCATTATAATTTGAGGAGTTGCTATTTTGAGGTCAACGATTCTGTCGTAAACTGATTTGCAAGTCTTAAAAGTTCCAAATGATTCTTCCAAATCAGCATAAAACGACCATAGCTTTAGATTTTTATACAGGCGGGACTGCACTGTAGCTGTCTCATCAGTATATGCGACTCGAGGACCACTAGGCGGAGTAGTTGCTGAGTACATTAATTTTAAAGCTTCTTGGTGGTTCCTATAAAAAATATTTTCGAGTGTAAGCAGTGTTAAAGTTCATTTAAAATACATAGGTAACAACACGAAACAAAACACGAAAGCTTACTTATTGCGCAATTCCATTTCCGCCCATTCACACCATACATGAGCAAGATCGTCTACTTTTAAATAAGAAACCTTTGTAGCTTTTTCAAAAATTATTCGGGAATCATCTAGCTGTTCCGCCTCTTCGTAAAATTTAGCAAACGAAACCCACAAAGCATTTAATTTTCCAACTGCTTGCTTTGGATCTACTGTCTGGACTCCTTCCGTGAAACAGGATATTACCTACCCAAATAATAAATTCTAGTAAATACTGCTAATGACAGATGGACATTTATTCCTCAAAATAACATTTACCACATCAACTTTAAATGCGTCAGATTGCAGCACATATTAAAGGGATGAAACATATTTAAAGTGCAAGAATTACCTCTGTAGGTTTATCTTTCAGTAATTCTACCCGCTTCAGCCACTCGTTCACATTATGGGGATTTTGCCTTAAGAGAACTGAGTTTAACAGCAGTGGTCTTCGTTCCATCATATTTTCAAGTCTTGCTAGCCTCATTTCAATAACTAAGTCATCAGTGTCGTCAGCCTCCATGAGCTTCGATAAAGAAACTTCTTCGAATTGTGCATATGCATCAAATATCTGGGAAAAATCTCTAACTGTTGTTACACTTCTTATTCCTTCTTCGTAGATATCACGAGCCTACAAATCCACAAATAAATGAAAATAAGACCTAAATAAAATTAAGTGGGTACCTAATTAGCAATAAGCATGGTGAACTATCATTTTTTACTTACAAAAAATACTGAGTTTCTCGCTCTTAACATAAGGTACTTACCCTTTCAAAAAGTCCGGAACGAACATAGTAGTCAGCTAAGCTTGTCCAAAGCGCTCCAATCTGATCAGTGTAACGCCTGAGAGCACTTCTCATTATAGCATCCACGTCTAACGAATTTACATCTTTGGGATTTTTTGATATCAAAGTACATAACTCAGCCCAGAGCATATAGTTTGATTTTCCCTGTGACAATATCGTAGTCATAGAGAAATTAATTACCAAACTACTGTGCTTTTTTAATAATTTTTAAATATATCCTTTTAATAATAAACCTCACACCTCCCATAGGAGGTGCAACCCTAAAGGGAGAGTGCGTGCTAATAATAATCGTAGTATAATATACAAGTTAATTCAACTCGTGGCTCCACTGACATTCTGATAATTTGTTACAAAATATATAAAAAATGTTATCTTACTACTATTAACAACAGAAAAATAGGATTTTACCTTTCTGGATGTAAAATTATCATTATTTACAAGCTGAGCTAAGCGTACTGCAGCTTCATCTAAGCGACCAACTTCGAGCAAATATTCAATGAAATCTTCAGCATTTTCTGGACAAAGCTATATTGTAATTCACATTCATTTTTATTGGTTTTTGATTTAATGCATTTTTAGACAACAACGATTAATTTGCTCGTATTATACTATTAATTATTCTATCAATTTTCCTTTATTTTCCTTAAATAACTGTCTAATCCATGCACATTAACTTAACTCACTATGAATCAAAAGATCGATTCACCCGTATACGCTTTTGCGAATTTTCCCGGTTCTATAAATACCTGAGTACTAGAGTTTTTAACTTACCTACTACGTGTTAATGGAATGAATTTATCAAAATTAATGAAATGAATATG
>JAQFZE010000314.1:0-29758 GCA_034695245.1 Dicyrtomina saundersi | reverse complement strand
CATGTTGAAAAATCTCCTCATGGAGGGGGCTAAAGCATCATTGCCCCCCCCTTGGATCCGCCCTTGGTGAAAGCCGCATCATCGGAGTTAGACATATTGTTTCAAACAAAATGGGACAAGGGAATTGACATCATTGACGGCATGATTTCACTACCCCATTTCGAGCCAACTGCTTTCCAAATTTTACTCCAGCTTCTTTACTCTGACAATTTGACGGCTGAAGATGTAACATCCATGAGATTGACCTTTGAAGTTCTAAATAACTTAACTAAAATAGCGTATGAATTGGAAATTTGGAATTGGGGCTTATGGAGAATATTGTACGCAGCAAAGACGAAGCTTTTAAGGTTTATGTACAAATAAATAACTTTCCCATTTTTATTATAAAATATTAGATGTTTTTAAATTAGTTTTCTGTTTTAAAAAAATCGTGAGTACATTTGAAATTTTTAGAGAGAATTTTTCCTCGTATATTGTGTCACGTGAATTTTTTGAACTTTCACGGGAGACTCTTAAAGAAGTTCTAGGGAGTGAACATGTTACGCTGAAAGAAACGACGCTTTTTGAATCTGCTTGCAAGTTGGTCCTTTTATTTTTTTAAAGAATTTCTACAATACCTTTACAATGGTTATGTTCTCTAAATGCTTTAAATGATATGTGTTTGTGATTAAAAAATCAGGTGGGCTGAGTTTCGCTGCACTCAAAACGAAATTGAGCCCAATGGAGAAAACATACGTGAGACACTTGGCGATGCTCTTTACAAAATCCGATTTTCGCTCATGTCAAGTCTTGATTTTCTTAGCTTTGTGTGCCCAAGAAAAGTTTTGACAAATGATGAGCAACAGAGACTACTTGAAAGCATTCAACTCGACGAGCAGAAACAAGTGTCAGTGAAAAACTCTCCGGAGTTGAATATAATAATTTATTTAAATAAAATTATTGGATTTATTTTGCAAGTGTAATGCTTGATTTTAGGTAGCACATTTGTATTACCTATGCCAACAGAAAAATTCAAAAAAGCGAAAACATAATAAATAGTCTTTATTTATTGCAGGAACTCAATTGACTTATCAGAATTTAACACGGAAATGCGACGGCTAAGAATTTTAAACAGGGGTGTTACATTGAATTTCCTTATTGGTTTTCACATCGGGAATGACCCTCCTTTTATTTGCAACGGAAATCTATGTGCAACTGAGTATGATTTTAATCGTTTGAATTTCTTTTAAATTTTTAAGATAAACATATATAGTGATATTAAGATTTGTTTTTGATACAAGCAGTCCGCGACCTTTACAGCTTGAAAATTTTTTAAGATTTCGTAAGTCTAGCATTTGCACATTTGCAATTTCTTTCCTTGTGTTTTTAAGGTTTCAAGTAAATGAGAAAATAGTGCTGGAGACTGTTGGGTTTTTGGGTCCAATTGTATCCGATGCTGTGTATGACGTCTTTTTGGAACTATCATTTATAAGGCATGAACAAAATAAATCTGAAATAATTATAGCGTTTAACACTAAAGTACAAGCTGAGCGTCTTGCAATTTTTCACGTCCCTTTTCCCAAGCCAATCGCTTTAGAAGGGACTCTAAAAGATAGACAGTTTAATAGAAGAAATATTGGCTTCTACACCATTGCTTACCGCCTCAAGGTAATAACCAACTTCGCATCGGAATAATAATTACATTGTAAAAATTTACGAAATTGGTTACCGTTACAACACATACGCTAAAAATGTAGGCATATAATTTCTAAATGTTAATAACAAGGGGTTTTAGTTAATTACGATTCGGATTTGGGAGCCTCTGACCCACATTTTTATCTTTCTTCTTTCAGGGACCTAATACTGTTTCTGTTGATATTCCTCAAGATCCAAGAGATCAGAGCCGATTTATATTCCGTCAAGATCGAGGAGTCAAATTTCATGGCAATTGGTCTGCCAATCAATTAGCAGAGCTTCGATTTAGAAGAAGTTCGCTGTAGCTACTAAAGTGCCTTATGAAATTGTGAATGGACATGCAGCAAATGAACTAATTTAGTTTCAGTCCAGTATACAATATTACTTGGTTTTTAATGATTAGTTTACGTGACATGTGAAGGTACGTATTGCAAAAATTATTACTACCACGTGTAGAATTTAATCTTGACACAAGAATATTATTATACAAGATGATAAAATGGAATAAGCTCAAATTTATTTTTGAAATCATTTTGTAATACATACAGTTTTGTGAAATACAATTTTGCATATTGCTTGGTTAGTATTTTATAGATAATTACATGTTTCAACAGTTGCCATTTAATTCGAGTCAGAGCCTCATACAACTTTTCTTGTAAATTATGACACTTAGAATTTTATTGATTTTGAATTATTTGCAAACATCGGAAATTACATGCACTCAAAATTATAAACATGACATGTATGGACACAAATGTATTAGGTTAGCATCCAGATATTTTACAGTAATGCATAAAGTTTTGTAAAGTACATACATGCATATTGCTTATTTAGTATTTTATCGTTAATTACAAGGTACATCTTTTGTCATTTAACAGCCTCATAAAATTTATAACTTTTATTGTAAATTTTGACATTTAAAATTTATTTTAAATTATTGCAAACATTGGTAAATACATGCATTGAAAACTATAAATTTTGTATTTAGGGACACAGATGTATTACGTTAGCAGAAATTAATAAATATTCGTACAGAAAGAATTCTACTAAAAAAAGACAGATTGCATACATTTTAAGAATGAAAACATATATTCGTTGCATTAGGAAACAAAGCAAGAACAGTATTTTCTGCAGGGCGGCTGCATTGCCAGTTTTAAACTATAACGGTTTTCACGGTATCCACAGGATTTGAGTTCAAGCACTCAAAGAACCTATACAAACTAATTCTGAGCTGAGCGTTTGCTTCGTGGTACAATGTCAATTCCTTTAGTGCAGTAAAAGCCTGGCCTAAGTTAAAATTGGCGGGAAATATTGGGGTGTTTATATGTTTCCTCTCTAATGGATTACCTATTTTCAGTACAAAAACTTTTGGATATCTAGCTGGCCAATTTATTTCTTTAAACCTCGCCACACCGTTCCAATCAATAGACTCTAATGAATCTGAATTGGTTTCGAATATTAGATTTATGCAGGAAATTAATAGGTTTTCTATAACATGGTCCCTAAGGCTCATTTTGAGGAGCTATATCAAGTTTAATTGAAAAATCTTGTAGCTTTAAATTTCCATCATTAAGTTCTAGTTTTCTTTATACAGTCACAAAATTGGCTCTGGAAATGGTAATACATTTGATCAAATGAATTCTGTTGAAAGGCGAAATTAGGTACTCATAATCAGAATCTTGTACAACAATTTCTTTTAAATTAGGCGCCAAACAAATAAATAGCTCCATCAATTTGCCAGAAATATTTCCTAAAAATTCCAATTTTCTTAAATTTTGATTTCTGTGGCTCTCGTTAGCGTCAGTGTGAATTATAGAGAACTCTTCATCATTGTTTTGTAAGGGACGACATTTGGTGGAGAGGTTTTCCCATGAAATGCTGCAAAATATATTGAAAGCCAATGTTCGCATCCACATCGCTTGACGAGTAACTAATTTTTTAATTAGTACCATCAAATCAGCTTCAGTTAGCGCTTCAGCAGCACAATAACCATATGCACTGGCACTCTCGGGAAAATCCAAACATATCACGCGAATTATGTGTCCAAAAGTATTTAGGAAATGTTGAAGGCCAGAATTTTTCAAATGCTTTGCAAAATGTGCTCCACAATTTTGAAAAACATATTGAGAGCGCGGGTAGGTGGTAAGGTTCCTGAAGCAATATTTAAGCAGTTGGTTGTTTTCGTTATTTTCAAAATTTGTGAACGATATTTTTCGACGCAATGAAATGGCTACTTTCACATCGTTAGTTAGCAACCTATGGACAAGAATGCAATTTTGTAAGGACTGCGTGTCCAAAAACCCAAAAATCATCTTAGAGATTTAGCATAAAATTTAAAAAAATATATAATTATTATTGAAGTTTCAATGTAGGTTGCGACACAGCAGGAAAGCTTTATCATATTATTTAAACAAAAACAGAAATATAATATTTTCATTGTAAAAGCAATAATATTTTTTGACTCACTAAATGCGTTCCAAAAACCAAGAGAAATTCTCTGCTGAGATTTTTACGCTAAAGACACGAGATCATTGCATTTAACAACCACGTAATGTCTAACGGCGTAATTTAATTAGACGTAGTGTCTACCAGCGTAATGTCCGTCGACTTACAGTCTTCTGTATAATGTCTATCGACGCTACGTCGTCGACTCAATGTCTACTCGACGCAATGCTTTTAGACAAAATTTCTTTCTTTCGAAATGTCGTCGACGTAATGTCGTTCCAGTCAAAAGTCGCCATACCATTATATCTACTCGCTCAGGTATACATGTCGATACAAAATGTATGAACGAACCATTTTTTCTGATTTCCTTAACTATAACACAAAAGTTCAAATTCGCTCAAGGAAAGAAAAACTAGAACTGGTGTCAACTGTTCAATAAGTGCAGCGGAATTTTTAACTGTGAAATGAAAATGAAGCCCCAAAATATAAAAGGTGTAAGGAAATGAAAAATACCTCAGTGTAGGTTCACATGATACCCTACATTGTGTTACAGGTGTTGCCCTACATAAATTGTAAAAAGTAGCGTGAAATAAATATTTTTCAAAAAATAACGTGTTGGGTTGATAACGTCGGCATGAAAAAAATGTAAAAGTGTGGAAGTGTGCGGAGAATTAAAAATACGAATCCTTGAAGGGTAAACATTTTATTAAATTATATTGTTTGAATTATTTGAAAATACTGCGCATGAGTTTAATTTGTAAGTCTGCGCGTATGATTCTTGTTTGATTTGTTATTTTTTGGACGTGAATACTGTGAAAAGCCTACTGGAACAACTGTATGAACTAACAATAATATATAATTAGTAATTAAAAAATATGTAATAAAAGTTGGCTGCCTCGACACTACAGAACAAAGTTGGCATCATAAGAACAATATTGTACCCATACATCGACAGTTTAAGCATTCGGCTACTAAAATCATGAAAACAATGAGGAGCAAGAAAATGATTTTATAGATTTTAGATTTAATACTATGTATACCTGCCTACATATCTCAACATAATTAACCAGAGTTTTGAAAATTTTGCAATACTGTATCAATTTCATTGAGCCAAATATCATTCGAAAGGTAATTAATCTTTAGTATGATTTAAATAATGGAATGCGCCACAAAACATTTTCAAGATAACAATTTTTTAATTTTTTAATATCGCCTCAAACGTGTTGAATGGATCACAAGTTAAAAAAAATACATGGTGTCTCTTAATTGAGGAAGAGCTTTTGAATAATACATCCCTCGTTAAGCTACGTTAACCTTCTTTAATTAGCAAATTTCGCGAAAGTTGGTAATAATCACGTAAAATATTATATAAGGAAATATTCTTGCTTACAAATTCAAATATTACGAACTACTTAAAAAAAATGTCACATGTGTTTAAATGGAAAAGGTATTTACTTTAGAATGTATTTTAAAATTAAATCTAAGCTTAATGACTTTACCCTATAGCAGCGCCAACGTATTCCCCATTAACCTTAATTCCAAATTTCCAATTCATACGCTATTTTTTTTGCATTATGTAGAGTGTCATAAGCCAATTTCATGGATGTCGCATCTTCAGAGGTCAAATTGTCTTACAAGGAATTCACGCCAAGTGGTACTCCCAGATTTTAAAATTACCCATTTCAAAAAATTAGGATACATTTAAATAGTACAGAACCAAAGTAACTCAAATGCATTCTGCGTTGTTTGGTTGCATTGGCGCGCCAAAGCTTAAAAAATTCAAAAATACTTTGCCACCTTGGTGCTTCTACAGTTCTTTTCCGATTTTCATGAAACGTTTTTTCTGATCCTTAGGACCTTTTTTAAAAAGCAATTCCAGGATTTTAAAAAATTCGACAATTTTTTTTTTAATTGGTGTTAAAAAATAAGGCGTCAAATATAAACATTTTTTGATTTTTTGTCAAAAGCGAATAACTATATGGCGAGCTGCCGCCGTCTTGCAGTTATTTGTAATTATAAAGTATGTAATACATTACATGGCAATTTCTTTTCAGCTTCGAGTAATCTTATTTGTGTCACGTCTATAAACTACTGACCAATACCAATTTTTAATAAGCCATTAAAGCAATTTAATATTTTTGAAAATCAAATCTTTGTCTTGAAATTTCTATTTCTCTATTTCAAATTTAATTAAAAAGTCAAAAATATGTACGGCAGAGTAACACACCTTTTAATACTGGTGTGTTATCCGCAATTAAATTACAAATATTGGTGTAATTCAAATCTATTAAAAAAAATTCCATTCCATTTTTTGCAGTTTACTTACAGTTGACAGCTGAAGTTTAAAAAGTTGAGTTTTTAGGTTTTAGGAACCCTGTGGCTCCTACAGTATTCATTCAGCAATCTATAAATTCAAAGAATTGTGATTCCTACGCCAATATCTAACGATAAATATCTGAGATTTCAAAAACTATTTTTTTTTCAAATAACTAGGTATTTTTGGTAACCATTTAAAATAATGGTTTTAAAAAACAATACAATTAATAATACACTAAAGTCATTAAGCCAACAAGGGATATATTGGTGTTTATTATTTGTGCTTGTAATAGAGGGCACAAAAACAATTTTTTTTACCTATTACCTATGTAGGTAAATGAAATCAGATGGATTGCTTATTTAAGCAATGCCACAAATTCAAGTATTTTAAAATAGTTGTTTAGCAGGTTGGATGCGAATTCAATAAACAATATTATTGAAGTTAATGAGACATTTTTGTTACCTGCAAATTATTTACTATTAAACATGCTCCATTTCATTTGCTTTTGTACAAGTTCTTGACCGATTTAATTTGATTTAACAAGCTCACTGACATTTGTGTGATAAAAAGTGGACCAGATACCCATCCTGCTTTACTTTTTAATTTCTTTAAATTCTGGGTCGAGGGTTTTAGATAAAACATAAAGTGCGGTAGATGATGTATTTTTTGATTAGCCTTCTTACAAAACTATCAACTTTGACTTTGACAGTGGCCTACACAAACACATAGATATGAAATGTGAATGTATTTGGGATTCACCATAAACAATTTCAAGGGTTAGGTGGGTGGCTCCAGTCGTGTATTGATGACATGTCATGCTAAACATGTTGTTAATTCAATTTGAAATAGTGTTGATATATGAGGGATTGGAGGCTTCTACAGGCGCTATCATTTAGGTGACATCATTACTGGACCTTCATATTTATTTATGTTTAAACAGGCTTATCATTTGTGCTACTATATACTTGCCTTGTATCCTCATAATACCTAAGCCATATAAACGTGCTATGAAATAATTCAGTCAGCATTTTAAACTAAAGCTTATCAATGCTTGATAGATAATTGGGCACTGGTATGATAATTGTAGATGAATAAATGTTATAAAAAGAGTTCACAGAAGCTTCAAAGGTTTCTCTACAAGATGGCTCACACATTTTCTGTAAACATTTCTGCTTTAGCTTCATTCAACCCTATTAAAAAATCTGAACTAAACATTTGCATGGATTTACACTATACAATAATTATATAGTTAATTCGTGCATAGATATTATTTATAGTAATCATTACGTGATTCAAATGCTAAATGCGTATGATAAAATTACTATACCGTTTTCTATGTATTTATTTAAAATATTAAATTTACAATAAAATGCGATACAATTTTTATTGGGTAATCAAAAAACTTAAACAAGTTAAAAAATCTAATTTTTAAAAAACATTTAGTGGATAATTTACTTATTTTATGAATATTCCAAATTTTAGTATAATTTCTGACAATACGATGGCAAAACTAGTTAAATTATTTGAATGTAATTACTGAAAAACCGTAGTTATTAAACCATGTGTAAATACCAATTTATAAAAAATATTAGAATTAAAAACTTAATTAGAAATTTAATTAAGTTTAGTTTTTCACACGTGCAAATAAAGTTGTATATATTACTTACAAAATTGCTAAGCTAAATAATGTACTGCTAAAAGTAGAAAATTAAGAGTTGCTACGAAACTATTTGTACCCACACATCATTACTATAATATTTGGGATTGTTTATTTTGTCATCTGCTATCATTCAAGTGCTTGACCGATATAAATATATTATCACACTGATTCAATGACATTTATGTGATAAAATGAACCAGTTAATGACCTTCTACTTGACATTGTAATTTTATTGAACTATTTTCTAATTCAGAGTCAAGGTTATGGAATTGCTTGCAAAATATATAACATAATTAGGTAAGTAGTACCTTTACATGGTTAACCTATATTTTTATTATTTTTTCTTCAAGTGTTTGACAGTGGCCTACTTTTAAAATATAGCAAAGCATGTTTGAGTTCTGTGGTAAAATAATTTTAGTCTGTAGAGGGAGAGCCAAGGTACACTAGCGTGTAAATTTGATTTCAAGACTATTATTAATTCCACTATCATTAACAGACACAGCTGTGACTTTGAGAATATTCTCATCGTTAATTTCCATGGTAACGTGTAGCGCTTCTCCATATGTAATTCCATACAAGTAAAAGTTCCCAAGGAGATTATTATCCAAAACTTGGGTATTTTCTCCTTCGTATATATTAATCGCAACAGCGTCGCCCGGTGAAGAATATTCCTTAATAATTTTGTAAGGCACAGTTGTGTTTTTTTGTATTATGATTGACATGAAACCAATAGTAGCATTAGCCTCTCGAACTTCTATTCCTAATGAAAGAGGGACAACATCGGAAAATACCAAGGAGCTTTCACCATTCTGATTCTGAGGCCCATTTAAAGAAAATGCTAAACGAGCCGCGCCGCGAGCTACTACTTCATCTGAACTTTTAGTTACGCTCAATATTTTCCCATTAAAAAATTTCTTGAGCATCTCTTGAACTTTAGGGATTCTAGAGGAGCCTCCGACCAAGACTACATCATCGATCTCACTTGTTTTTAATTCAGCTTCTTCCAATGCTTTTGCTACTAAATCAATACATGTCTTAAACCTTGCTTCACAAAGATCTTCAAATGTACGTTTTGTAATGGTAATGTTTAGATCCAGATTTGGAGTGATTCTTTCAACCTTAATATCCACACTTTCCACATCTTCTGACAAGTGTCTTTTTTTCTTTTCGCACTCATTCTCAAGGCGGTGACGAATTAAATTTCGTGTACTCGAATCTGACAGGAGATCAATACTGTGCTCTAATTTAAATTGGTCAATACAATGCTGGACAAGCTCCTTATCGAAATCCTGTCCACCCAAATGAGTATCCCCCGTCACAGCCTTAACTTTTACATCTCCTTTTTTGATATGAAGGACAGAGACGTCAAAGGTCCCACCGCCCAGGTCAAAAATCAAAATATTCTTCTCTACTTCGTCGTGATTGTCAAGGTCATAGGCGAGTGCGGCAGCGGTCGGCTCATTAATAATTTTGAGAACGTTGAGTCCCGCAATCTTTCCTGCCTCCTTTGTTGCCGTCCTCTGTGCATCGTTGAAATATGCCGGAACTGTAATAACAGCATTTTCGATTTTTCTTTTTAAATATGTTTCTGCTGACTCTTTGAGGTAGCGAAGGACATGGGAAGAGACATTTTCCGGACGGACATTACTGTTTTGAATTCGAATGTTGGGCGTCCCGTCTTCGCTGTCCTTGACAACCGTAAAGGGCCAGTGCTTCATATCTTCCTGGACTTCCTTATCAGCAAATCTTCGTCCAATGAGCCTTTTTGCATCGTAAACTTTAGGTTCTTCGGTGGTGGAGATTTTATCTTTGGCAAGTGAGCCTGCGACTGGATTCCCTGATTTTGGGAAATATACATGACTTGGTGTTGTAGTTTTCCCTTGTTTATTCTTAATAACTTCAAATTCCGGGCGACCCTTGTGCCAACGAAAGATAGATACACAGGAATAAGTTGTACCTAGATCAATTCCTATTGCTGGGGCAGCTGTCGAGTTTTTTATTTTAATTCCGTCCATGTAGAATTTATATGGGACTTCAAGATGTTCCTTTATTTTCTGCTCCAAGTACGGAGTTACCTCACACAACTTACTATCCTTCATAGTTTGAATAGCGCGGGCTGAGACATTTTGATGATGCAATTTTAATTCTTCAAGGCTTACTAATGCATTGTTGGACTCCATAATTTTTTTCATTTCACTTTTGTAGAGCTTGATAACAGTCGGAAAGAAAGTTTTTAATTCCGCGTCCTTTTTCTTGAGTTTAAGTTGTATAAATTCTTTTTCTTCGTCTAGTATTCTTGCTAAATCCGACTTTAGTTCCTTCCGCAGAAGATGTACGTCAATTAATTCATAACCATCGCGTGTACTTTGTTCAAATAAGGCAATGATTTCTGCCTGAGCCCATTGAGCAATCATTATTAAATTTTGAACATTCTCACAGTCATCGCTGAGGCATTGGAGTTTTTCAGAAAAAGTAATGCTGGCTTTATGTGACATTGCATTAATGGATAAAAGTTGGCTGAGTCGTTTCTTTGAAGTATGTTGTTATTGGGCTGGTCATTTATTATTTCCCGGATGTCAGAAATACATTTTTGAAACTCTGCCTCCACTGTTGTTTGTTGAGCTGCATAAAAACTGTCAGATGTTAGTAATGTTCCATCATAATTCTTTAATGCTTTGTTATGATTATTTACTAGTCTTTCCTCGATTTTGACGAGGCTGTTTTGGGCGTAGAATTTGAATTTACTTATAAAAATTTTAGACAGTTCAATTTTCAATTCACTACGCTGTGTTTCAGGTAGCGTTTGAATTGTTGGTGACTCTGCAAAATTACGGAATGCATCTTGAACTTCAGATTTGTGGATGGTTATAATTAAAGTCAGCAATGTTGCTGGTTCGTGAATTTCTTTTGGATAATTTGTTTCCATATTTTTTTCATATGCTGTCCCAAGCTCTGCTACAACATTTCTACCTTCCGTAATAAGTTTGAGCGTTTCTAATTCTGCCTGTGTAATTAAATCTTTTCGAATTCCCTCTATTGCTGTTCGTAAGTAGCGCTGTCCTTCAATTAAAAGAGACGATCTCCCGAATTCGGTGCTAAGCCGGGTCTTGACAGTAATTTCCTGTGTTGCTGAAAACAGATTTTCCAAATCCTTTAGAGTCATGCATTTGTTGACAGTTGCAATTTTAAATTCTATTGAAAATGATTTTGTAAGCACAGTGACTGTATCCCTTAAAGATTTTTCCATTGCATCTTTATTCTTTTGGTTATCGCTTCTTGCAGCAGTTTGCGCATTTAAAAAAATTGCATCTATATTTTGTTTCTCATTTTCTGAAAGAAAATTCGTTGACCCAATCATAAGATTTCTTCCAAGATTGTTTAAAGCGCATCTTCTGCATGACTCAAAAACATTTTGAAAGGTTCCATCTGAACAAAAACTGTCATTCCCCTCACAAGCCTCAGCTATGGCCTCTTTTAGTTCAGTTGCAAAGGTTTTGCTTAAATTGTGTAAAGCATCTTGAACGCCTTGACGACGAGCTTCATTATTCCTAAGACGATAGTGTTCGTGTACATCCTCGGTAATAGTTTTAATCAGCTCATTTCGAAGTTCTTGAATGGCGGAATCAGATCCCATTTTGTTGGTGGAGTCAAACTGAGTGAAAGCAGAAGAAATGGCTTCTTCATGAATTTGGTGAAATTCGTTTTCAAAGAAAAATATTTTTTGTTTTTCCACAAAAAGACGTTTGATTTCAGCTTCGTAAACGGCTTTACAGTTGTTCAGTACGTTTAGGTTGTACACCTGGGTTAGGACGTGAGTCATTGTGGTGTTTGTAGGGAGCTCGTCCGTGTTAAAAGCCTTGACTAAATTTTTAAAGTACTCAAAAATTCCCTCTGATGTGGCTGGATTCCCTCCAACGGTTTTAATCTGAATTGTATCCTGTAGTAAAAGATTTTCTATGAACTGTTTTAAATGCGTAACAAATTCAGGGCTCATTTCAGTTACTGGGCTATTATAATTTACGTCTGTCCCTTCTGAACCTGGGAAAGGCATTAGGTAGCAATTTAGGCCTTCAAAACTCTTCTTTATTTGATTTCGCAGCTCTGTCCCGTTCTTAGTATTTTTCTGGCTCAGGTTTGTGCTTAGAAGTTCGGAGCCTCCCTTGGCTCCGAAAGGGTACTTTTCAGGAGAGTTCCAGTCATTGATAAGAAAAGTCAAATTTTGGAAAGGTGGAGCTTCCTTTTCCTTTGTGGGTTCATTTAGACCTATGTTCATGAGGCCAAAATGTATAGCTTTGGTGAGAGTCTTGAGACTGTTTTCATGGAGGCGGTTCAAGGTTTGAAAAATGAGGGAGGAGGACGTTAAAAGGCTTAGACCAATGAGCATTGCAAAATCCTTTTCACTTGTAAATGAGTCGATAACTCTTTGAGTGTCCACAAGGAGCAAGTCATACTCTGACCCGTCTCTGGATTTAAGGGGAAAGGGTTTGGACCACATTCGAATCCCCGTTTTTTCCACCCCGCATCCGCTTCGCCACAAGAATTCTTCCTTGAGAGGCCCTGTCATTCTTGACCTACACTTCTCAATCCACTCAGAAGGTAGGGATGCGGGTGATGCGCCTTGTGATGCTTGTATGGAGTTAAGATAGGTAACGATGTAGCTAAGGAGGAATGATTTTCCAGGATGACTTGGACCGGCTATTGTAAGAACTGCAATATGACGACCATCTCTCACTCTGGAAACAATCTTTCGTAACTCAACATCTTGTAGCAATAATTCTGTCCTCTCCTCCTCATCCTCTTCCACACAAACTAACTCAACGATTTGAACAGGTCCTTCCTACAATTGACAATTATTGTGATTTATCATATTTTCAATTTGTTGTCTACACGAATAGTTTGTATTAGTGGTTTGACTTGAAAACAGTAGTAAAGTAGTTTTTGTTTTAACAGTAATCAACAAATTTAAATTATTATATTATGAAATAATCTTACTACTGAAATTATTGTGTAGTTAGAATCCTTTTCACCATCGTCTTCTTGGCCTGATATATTTGACAGCGTAGCTTCCTTTGCCTCCATTAGAATTACTTTGGGTGTGTCTTCCATCCCTGCTGATTTTAATGCAGCAGCCGGAGCAGGTTCTTCCTGCAAATTACATAATTATAATAATTTGCAGTATATTTTGAAATCATAAATATCTCCATAAAAGATACCTGGCAGTAAGAAGATGTCACGAAATCACTCTAAAGCAACGCTCATCTTTATTAGATATCGGGTCTCTAAAAAAGCAGGGGTGTCTGCTAATTGTAAGCCTAAATATTAATGGACTCAATCACAACACCGGGGCAAACACAAAATTATTTACAGTGCAGGTCGCTTTATTAGAGGATTGACAGTGTTTCACTTTGACTGGCAATTTAAAAATTTTATAAACTACGTCATGTAGGTACGGATAAATCCGGTTATAAAGGATCCAAATGTTAGGTAAAACCTGCTGCAAGGGACAGTTTTAAAATATTTAGTTGGCCAGCCTTGTTGTTTCAATGTTAAAAATATCTAGATACAAGGGATCCGGTATAAGGAAAAATCCGGGTATAAGGGACAAATTTTAGAAAAAATTTTGTTGTGTCCATTTACAAGGAAAATCTCTTCAACGGTTAAAAGGTAATCCGGCTATAAGGGACTAATTACGTTGGTTTGGTGGCATCCCTTATAAAAGGATTTGACTGTAATTTTATCCTAGTTACGACAAATTATGTAGCTTTGTGGCATGCCTAACTTTTAATTAAAGGTATTAATTGGTCTGCAGCTAGTTTGGAATCCATACCTGTTTAGAAGTGCTAGAATTGTTCTCATTTTCTCTTCCCGTATCATCTTCTTGTCCAGACATTTTTGAGATGCAAATATTTTTTTGGCAGGGTCCCACAGAAACATGTCTACGCAAGGGAGGAGGAGGAGCAATGTCAACTTTCTTGGGGTTAAATTCTGCTTTGTCTTTTTCATCCGCTGGTTTTAACTCAAGACGATGTCCTCTCTGCAGAAAAATGTTTAGTTATATGATAAAGTTTGGATGTAGCTAAATTATAAAACATTCAAATAATTTTCAAAACGTATAATTACCTGTTGGAATGTGTTGGAACGAGACAAATGTCCCGCCCTTCCTTGTGGCCGTGATGCCTGGAAAGTGTCATTTTGATCTCTGTAGAAGACTTGAAATTTCAGGAAAGAGTTTTTTGACGTAAACAGTGCAGAAATAGTATTTATTTCCTCATCATCATTTAGGCAGCGGGAAACATATGCGTCATCAAAACCTGCGTCTACAAGAATATTAATAAACTAGATTACATTATTATTTATTATTGAAATTTATCTGAAGAGTTAACTATTCTACGAGTTCATTTAAAATGCAATAAAAATTACAGATACGGCATTCATAAATACACTATGTACAACTTGTTCATAGGTCCAGAAATTAGAATTTAATTAAATGAAATTAACATTTTTAAATATCTTTTTTTGTCTTACCTACAAACTTTTGGTACAGAGAAGAGACACCGGCAGCCTTTAACGCAGACTCTATTCCGGCAAACTTATTTGCTCTTTCAATATCGCTGGAAATAGGTATACAAAAATGGTTAAATTTTTTATTGTAAGCCGCCATGTGAATAACTATAGGTATAAAAATATTTTTTTTAACTAACCCTAATCGTGTTAGATTCGTAGTCATTGTGATTTGGTGTGTTTAAAATATTATAAATTGTGAATAATTATAGTTCAAGCAAGGACAGTCAGATTTTTTAATTTAAATTTTTCTTTAAATTACAAACATACAGAAATCGCAATAAACCAAAATTTTTGAATACCAAAAAATTACTGTAGAAAATATTTGTAAAGAAATATTAGGCAAGCTTAAATGTAGACCGTGAAATTGTAATTTATATGACCAGTTTGAAACAAATATATACAAAGATTTAAATGCACGTTAGAAATTATAGTATTGACAATGAGGAGTATCAAAGGGAGGATAAACCTTGCAGGTTTTTGCACGTTAATAAAAAGTCAATTGGTATGTCAATAGACTGATGACTCATACTTATGAGTAAGTACTTGAAAGTACTTACATATCCTATTACTTGTTCATTCGAGCCAAAAACACTTTAATTTATATCTACTATCTCTTATGTAAAGTTTAATGATGCTGATCAAACGTTTGGATCAAGAGCTTCACTATGGATTGTATTGTATAATTTACTAATACAACGTTTCTCTGAACCCAAGTTCGATTTAAAAGTTAAATTCATTAAATAGTGTTCCACAGCAGCATGGCCTGGTTCGGACTTCGGACCATAAAATAGTCTAGTCAGATTTGATATCGTTTGGACCCAATTAGACCTTGCAAGATGTTATTGTTAAATTTAGGAGAACGTATAATTTTGTACGCCCTTTTCACCCTAGCTTAGCATCATGACAATGTAATGTCATACACACTTTACACTCCCCATTTCCTACTTTCTAATAAAAACACAAATGTCATTCATGGACTCACCTTTAAGTATAGGTATTTTACATACACAGTGTAACTTAAAAAAAAGACAATCCAATTTTTTGCGCAACCCGAACCGAGCCTTTCCTCAGCATCGCCTCTTGGTCCGCAGTAGACAAATCATAAGCAAAGCTTTTGACATTTTACTCTGCGTATGACTCAAAATATCATTGACTACTCATGTTATTTGAACTTTTATAATCACCTAATGTGAAATCATCAATATAAGTAGTGATATGGCAATACAATTAATTTATTGAACCCAATACATATCATATCTGTGATAATACTAATATAATCAATCCACATTACATCACGTATGGCGCCAGTGAAGTCTGAAAAGGTAGCAGACACATCCTGTGATAATAAATATCTGAATTTACACTTTGTCATCACATGCTTTGTTGAGTACTTTTGCCAATGATTCACTACAAAGCAAGTAATCAATATAATTACTCATCCCAATAATACTACCCACCTTTGTTGGAGACGCATACCAGTACTTCTGTGTATAAAGATATTAACACAGATCCAAACTATTCATTACCTCATCAGTAAATCGTTGTACACTGCGAAAGGATATTAGTTGTCAGTGCTGCATAGACATGATTTATTACAAGAAAAAATAATACCAAAAGAAAATATGGAAGAAAAATGGTTTAATAACTTTGATAAGCTAACTTCTGAAATTGACATTCAAAATTATAGCAGCCCATCTGAAACTGTCCCTGGTAAATTTTATCTAATCATACATTTATTATAGTTGATTACGTTTCAAATAAAAGTAATTTACTAGCAATAAATATTATACAGACCGCAGATTTTCGAATAACCTCACGTAAATTAAAAATCAAATATTAATTAATTGATGTTGGTAATTTTACAGACGAGATAGAAATTCAAATTAAAGACCTGGAGGAAAAGATTACAACTCTTGAAAAAAGAGTGCAGAAGCAAAAACAAAAAACTGAAAAAATTGCAACAAGTGAAACTAACGAAATCCAAGAATCAATCACACTGTATTTTACTAAAATTGACAATTTGGAGTTTTTTGAGCGTTCAGACTCATTTCAAGAACAGAAAACTGAATTATATAAGAAGCTTGAAGGTGTTCAGAGAAAACTGGATTAATTGTAAGCTATTTTTTGATTCCATAAAATTTCAAATAGAACAATTCAACACTTCCCAATAACCGATATCAAACCCGATGCAACCGATTAGCATGAGAGATGAGCAAGGGTTAAATATAGACCGCTGGCTCAAGGAGTCCCTTCAACCTTTTATTTCCAGCCCTCATTTAAATAAGGCAAATACATGGGAGGTCTTAAGCATTGTTCGAGAAAGCTCCTCCTCCGACAAATCAAATGTATTGAATTTTATTCAAGATCAGGCTAAGAAAAATAAAGATTGGAATTTTTATTTACGAGACCAACTTATAGAAAGAACTGGAAATATCCTTAACGTTCTTTATGCAAATGACAATGCTCAAACTAGACTCATGTGTCTTGTTGATTTAAAAAATGAAAATGAAAATTCAGATATGTACACAAAATTCACTACTTTTTTTGAGAATTTAAATATTTCTGAACATTTAAAAACATTTAATATAGTGAAACAGGGGTCCTATGCTGATATAATTGTACCAATTATTGTAGATGCTATTATAAATTTTGGGCAGAGCACAGTTCCTGGCTCAAATCTTCCAGGCCTTGATACATCTCTTCTGCCTGAAGGTGAAGTTCATACACTAGATTCTAATCAAGATATAAGCGTGGACCGAAGTCGATTTCTAGTTTCTTATTTTACTCCTACAACATCTTCCACCACTACAATGTCCCATACATGTACAAACGTTTTCCCGACCTTGCTTCACGACCCAGACCAAGGTCAGGGTCAAGGTCAAGCTAAACATTTTCAAAGCCCTACAAACAAAGAAAATATTCCTGATTGCAAATACAGAGATCTTGACATTGGGCGTGTTATAGCAGCAGCAGTAGAAAAATACAACAACTACATGACTTTTTCTATCAAGCTAAATATATTCACAGAATCCGAAATAAATAAATTTCATGACCATGCTCACAAAATTCTAACATCACCAAAAGTAATGTCACAATTTTATCCTGAACAAATTGATAGCTACCAGAATGGAATAGGTAAAAATTTAAACAACTTAAAAACTGGTTTCATTATGGAAAA
This sequence comes from Dicyrtomina saundersi, assembly GCA_034695245.1. NCBI lineage: Eukaryota > Metazoa > Arthropoda > Collembola > Symphypleona > Dicyrtomidae > Dicyrtomina > Dicyrtomina saundersi. Next base: position 11,920 of record JAQFZE010000314.1, on the reverse strand, counting down.
TCAAAAACGAATGAGAGAGCGATTTGAAGCTCGAAGGTATATTATGAGTGATGTTAAAATCATGTACAAGGAGCTCTTCGTTAGGAATGTATGTAAGCCCACTGCTATGCAATTTACATGGAAAGCATATGAAAATAAAGCAAGGAAATACAGCTTAAGTACTTCAGGCTGGGAAAAACCTTTAAAAACTCAGCTTCAGCAATTACATGATATTCTCTCAAAAACTAACAACAGCAAACCAGGAATTGAAACCGAAACAAACCAACAAGTTTTAACAGAAATTCAAAAGCTGGAAAAATGTTTTAAGTATGAGTCATCTGCAACGCTTATATTCAATCTTACAAACTCTGGCCTTTATGGGGCTGTAAAGATAGAGAATAACAACAAACTTGACTCGCTGGGTCAATGTTTACCTTTCGTGGCTTCTGAGGGAGATAAAATTATTGTTGGTCATCCAGCTCAGGCGATAAACCCGCATTTTGATTTAATGTCATTACTTGAGGCAGGCACCAAGAAACAAAACCCCGTTTCCATTTCCAGCCAAATCAAAAGTTCAGAAGTTCTGTGGGCCATGTTTTTCATTGAATTAAAAAATATTATTGAATGTAAAAAGAATGCCTATTTTTCCAGCTGTGTCCTTGCGTTGAGCCCATGTTTCTCTACCACTAGCAAGCACATTCTCAAGACATCCTTGACTCTTGCAGGATTCACAAAGTCACTTCTAATTTCCACCACTACTGCTATTACCATTCCTACTGCTCATGAAATTTTACGTTCAAGCTCCAGTTTTACCAACTACAAGTATATACTTGTCCTCCACCACTATGGATCCCAGAGATTAGACATCTCTCTCGCTCAAGTCGGAAAAAACGCTGTAAAGGTCAAAGCTGTGGGCTCTATAGTCCAAACACAGTCCACTCAGAAAATTAGGGAAGCCATCAGTAATGTTCTTAAAAGGACGGAATCCCCCATTCATAATCTGAGAACAATTTTGTGCGGGGACACGGAGAGTCGATACATTAGAGAGGCTCTTTCAAAGCCTATAGCAGGTACGACATTTTCAATGCCTCAAACAGGTCCTTCAAATTATGTTCTTCTAGGAGCCCATTACTACAATCAAATACAGTTAGCTTCTACTTTTAGAATCATTGAGGCTTTGCCTAAACTGTGTAAGCAACATTGGACATTAAATTGGTTTGGGTGGCGATACTTAAGCTCCAATTGGTGTTATAGCGTGAATGAGGAGATGGACAAGAATAAAGCCATATCAATTGCAGTGGAATCTGTAGTAGGAGATAGAGAAGATAATGTGATCAAGGTTGGAGATCTAAAATTGGCCAAAAGCGCATCTGTCCAGATCACCATCTCATCAGAAGGACTTCTTCAATTCCACCTCCACAATATTAACCCTCCTTATGAAAAGTCGACAGTAAAGGACATTATTACAATTGAATCAAAATTCATTGACTCAGACCAAGTTGAATTAGCCAAACAAAAATTATCCTATTACCTCCAAAGGAGTGAATTTCCCTTAGAAGAGATGTGGGATGCATTTTTGAAAGGGACGAAACCAACTAAAATTACGCAAGGAGGTGATGACAAGAAGTATCGAGGAAATGAAATTGAAGATGCAACTCCACTATATGAATCCACAAACACTGGCATTAGTATTGAAGAGAATGCCAAAATTGACGACTCTGAGTTGACTCAAGCTGTAGCTGAACTAAAAGCATATTATGATAAGGTTGCGGACGTTATAGGAAATGGAAGTCATGGAATTTCAAATCAACGGATTCTAAACATGATAAAACAGGATTTAAAACTTTGCGAGTCTTTTATTTTGCAGCCCATTGAGCTTAATGCCCTTCCAGATCTTAAGATTAAATTTGCAACACTAAAGGTATCCACAAAAGCTTTAAACATTGATTGATTACACCAGTGCGCAGTGGCGGGCGTTATTAAATATGAACTATTGTAGATTTCTTGTTAGTCAATACATATACATAAAAAATAAAAACTAATTATGTTTTGAATAATTCTAATGACTATTAAATTTTAAATTTAAAAAAAGCATATAACTTCTACTAAAAATGTAATCACTGAGTTTACAATAATGTAAGTATAATTTTTAATGCGTTAGTTTGATTTTTAATAAATGATACATACAACTTGGTAATAAGCAATTTTTAGTTTAAATAATAGTACCTTGTAATTAGTACAATTGCATATGTGATTCAATAGTTCAACATTTTACGCTTGACATGTGCTACATAATTATCTACAATCCCATGAGTTTTCAAAACCAACCAGAAAAAATACCTACCTACTAATACTACCGTGGTTTTATAGGATTTAAATACATTCTGATCCAGGCTTCAGTTTAGCTTTTTAAATTCTAAAAATTTGTTTCTTTTCAAAAAAGTAATCAAGAAACCTATATTTTTGAGGTACAATTTTTAAAACCAAATTTTTAATTTTTTCTGTTTTTTTTTGTATGATTTTGTGGCTAATAATAATTGTAATTATAATTAATATTATGGTACTATGTAATTCAGAAGGGTCATAATATAATACAGTTATTCGGTATAACTGTAATACAAACTGTTAAAATAGTCTTGTCACCTAGCCGTCAGAAAGGCGAAAATAATTAAAACATTAAATTTGTATGTGCATAATCAACCGACATATCGACATGATATTTATGTCTATGGCTTTGTATAAAGTTAGTAGGTGAGCTTATGGGAAAAATCTTGTATATCTAAAATTATTGTAAATTCTTTATTGTTTCGTTCTCGTTCACCTTCAATTACCGGTTCACTATAATTTTACTATGATTCAGGACTAGAAAAAATTTTAATACATAAATAAAACCATAAATTAGGTTTGTTGACTAGAAGTGTCAGTATTTACATATACTTGGTTTGTGAAAATTTTGTATTTCAACCACTGAGCAAGTAGCTTTATTATATTCTAGTATCGGCAGTGAAACAATTACATACATTCAGTAAAACGAAATGAATAGAAGAATGCATTTTGATAGACAAATTAAAATATAAGGAAAAAAACAGCTTATGCATTAGGCAAGGAATCGTCCACAAATGGCGTAGTCAGCAGAGCAGATGGGCCTATTTTTCACTGCTAGTGACTTCCCATGTTAAAGATATTAATTTAAACAATCCTTAAACGGGTGACAGAGAAGTCATAGGAAAATTCAAATTTGGAAACTATGCCGCCCTATAACTTGTACAGTTCTCTTCCGATTTTAATGAAATTTGATTACTGGTATATTCAGTCGGTTTTCTTAAACGTTGTTTAAAGATTTCAAAAAATTAAAATATTTTCATTCTTTAAAAAACATTGGGCCTCAAAAATATAAATTTGTATTTTGTCTAAGAAATTGGAAAACTGTAGAATGTTTTAAAATCTTGAAATAACTTTAAAAAATAGATTAAGGATCACAAAAAAATTAATTTAATCATAATCAGGAAAACAGCTGTTGTAGGGTAGTAAAGTATTAACATTTGATTTTTTTTTAATTTTGGCGGATCACTGTGAGTAAAATCACTCGAACTACTTTAAAACTGTGCTATTTAAATGTCGAGAAAATGTATGAAATGAGGTTTTTGAAATTGGTATCTTTAAAATCTGTCTTATTTCCTTTTCAGTATTTTTTTATAATAGGCAAAAACTGTAATGGTTTAGGCATTGCAATTGTTTTTCACACTTGTAAGCAAATACAGCAGTGTTTAAAAATTAGATTTTAAATTGGTATTTCTTATAAAAAAAGTAGATATTTAAATTAGCTTCTCACAAGTATATTAAAAAATATGTTTAGTTACTTGTTTTCCGTTTTCGAGCAAAGTGGTTACATAAGTGTGTGCATAGGTAGCAAGTTTCCAAGGAGAAAATGTTCTGCCACCCAAAAATATAAAGAGTCACTTGTGAGTTGAAGCTGTAAATTCAAAGCAGGTAATACATAGAGTTTTCATGTCATATATTTTGCATAACACAAGTCGCCATCGCTTCACTCATATAATTATCACTAAATAATATCTAAATAATTTGATGAACACCCTCCCAATGCCAATTGCTGAGACAGAAATTAGGTGCGCAAATGAGTATTACATACATACAGTTGAATAATTTAAATTCACCGCAAGATTTAATTTAGATTAAAGCATATTATCGTCAGTGATGAACCGAAGTGACTCATATCCATTTGTAGCTAAAAACAAAATCCACTTTCCACAAAAATACTGAAGTAATGTCTTGTAGCCATATAAATAGAACATTATGCAATTTTCAAAAGTATGCAAATAAAAACTTTTACACTTTATAAAAACATGCACATAGAACATTATACACTTGTAAATAAAATGCAAATAGAACATTCTACACTTTTCTAAACCATGGAAATAGAACATTTTAAACTTTTCAAAAACATACGAATAGAACATTCTACACTTTTCAAAAAAAAAATACAAATTAAAAATATTTACACATTTCAAAAACTAGTAAGTAGAACAGTTTACACTTTTCAAAAGCATGCAAATACAACATTTTACGAATGTTTCTCTTTTTGTTTTTATGAAATAGCTCATTTTGGTTCCAGCTTAAATTGGATATGGGTCATTTTGATCCTTCACATACGATATCTGGGATCCATAAAAATAATTTTACCTTTTCACACGTTTATGTATTTAAGTTTAGTGCACTCACCCCGCAACAGACTTTAACTTGTCCTTAAGGCATGGTATCTCTGGAATAGGATAGCAATTACGTGGAATGTAATAATGTGTACATTTAGTACATGAAAATATTTAAGCAAGTATTATGAAGCAAGCAAACTTTTAGATTTAATTCTGTTTTTTCATGCAGCACCTGAATGCTCTTGTTTATATTTCACCGAATGTAAAATTGGGCCTCAAACGGGGTCGATACAGCCAAAATCCGTGTCACCGTTGCCTAAACTAACATACCTTATGTAAATATACAGCCATTAAGGTGAAAATTACTCACTGTTAAAAAGGATGTGCATAGAAATACTGGAAAGACGTGAATGCACAGGTCACTTTCCTCAAAGCAGCATTGGAAACTGGGTACACTAATATATACCTGCCCATAGTTGCGCAAAACCGTCACAAGCATGTCCAGTAATAAGGTGTGAAGTGATAATACAACTAAGCAGAAATGTATCATACAACAAAAGATAGTAAACTTTGGTTTGACCATTTGGTTGGCTGAGTAATTACTAGTTACCTTGCCAGTACCAGTACTCTGTGTCTGAAAAAGAATTTAAATAGAAACAGGGTGTGTACTGGAATGAGCACCGATGATTTATGAGGAGTCATCCACAAATGCCGTGTCATCCAAATATCCTAATTCCTACGACAGTTAATTTGTTTAATGGACCTGCGGTACTTGAGCCTCGATAAAATTCTTATAAATTTTAGACCTTAAGAATGTATTCACTATCTGAATTTAATAGACATGGTTTGTTATGTAATCATATTATGTTCTTGAGTACGCTCTAAACCCATATTTCACTCTGCTCATGCAACAATTAAAAACATGTATCACGTAATATACTAAATGGAGGAGCAAAGAGCTGCTGAGAGTAATAAATTCAAGCATAAAAAATGATAAAAACTAGTTATTACATCTGAGGTTGGTAGTTGGTAGCATTCATGGAAATTTTCCTAATGTGCGTTGTAAGTTAAGCACATGTGCTAAATTGCTTGACTATACGCTGCACCTAAAGTCCATTGAAATGTTTTGATAGTGTTAAAAAAAACTGTATTCCAGATAATGCCCCTTACGTTTAGTTACTTTATTTTTTTCATGTAAAAAAACCAGTTTAAGAAAACCAGAAATGCCACAAACAATATATTACATACAAGGTTTAGAGACTGTAATACTCACAAAGATTACTTTTAATCTTGTAGAAGAAGAACAAGTAGATGGTAGTTGAAGCTTAAGCTGTTATTGCAATTGCAGAAACTTGTAATATAACAGAAAATAGAAAAACTTAAACTCTAATGATTTCAAAATTTTCGAAATTATTAAATTTATGTACAATAATATAAAACGATTTTTACAATCATATTTTCATTTTTATAAAAATGAGTGTTCAAAGTTTCCTCGTTCAGTTTCTCATAGCACTAATTACAATTCCACTTTTGTACATATACGTAATTGTTCTCCTAGCATTTGTAGCAATAACTTTACCATACAGACTAATCATTTATATTGTGGCCAAGCAGTTTAAATTGAATATAGTGGGTTTTATTTACGGGTTGAGTGGACTCATAGCAACAGATCCACTCCACACCGCACCAACACTCAATATAATTGAATTAATTATCTTGGATGATGTCATCCCCATACATAAATTCCGAAAAATTTTTCTGGACAGAATTATTAACAAAAGGGACTCACAAAATAGAAATCTCGTGTACAAGAGACTTCAACAGTACTGGGTCAATCTCATGGGCTACAATATGTGGAAGTGGGACTCTGAATTTTCAATCGAAAACCATATTGTACCGTCAATAAAATCCTACACAAGAAAATAGCTCCCAAAACTAATGAGCGACCTCATGACCCAACCATTCAAACAAGATCGAAGCCCTTGGGAAATTACACTAATTGACAACTATAAAGACAGTAGTAGGGAGGACAGGGTTGAAATTGGGGAGGGGAAAATGGTAGTAGCAGTAAAAATTCACCACACGCTAGCAGATGGATTTACCCTCGTCAAAATGTTCCAGCGTGACCTTCCTAACAGACTCCAACCCCTCAGCATCCCTCAATCTAGTGGCGTGGAACAGTCATGGTGGAGAAAATTTTTCCGCCTCCATCTTTTTGCTTTAGAGCTCATTAATAATTCAATGGATAGCTGCGACCTAAGGAACATGTGGATAAACTCATTGACTTCTGGAGAAAATCTATTAAAACCAAATTGTTTTACGAGTATCGTAGGTAGCATTCCAGTGTCGGAGGTTTCTGCTGTGAGAAAAAAATACAACGTGAGTTATTTAACTGTGCTCATCTACTGTATTCAGAAAGGGGTTCATCAAGCTATGGAAAAAGAGGGTCGAATTTTCCCTGAAAAAATACCCTATTTATTCACGCGCGTCAAACCTCATCATCCAGACGGATGTGCTAACCACTCGTATGTAGTTGAAATTCACTATGTTTTTATTGGTTTATTTTTTTTGATAAAGATTGTGTTGCAATAACTTTTCATATTATTGATTGTACATTTTGTCGGTGAAAATTGATTCTGTCGTAAGTCCAGTGCACGGCTAAAATCATTACGTCGCAAATCCAAAAAATTGGTAGCTGCTGTCAAGGTCGCCTTTGCCTTGTCCTTTGCATTAGGTAGGAGTGGTATGCTACTGACTGTATCTTACCCATGACGTACACTTAGGGGTCGCCCACAAAAGACGTGATAAAAATTTTATTTCCAGAACAGTTTACACTTTTCAAAAACACTTTTTGAAAAGTGCAAAATGTTGTATTTACATGTTTCTTAAAAGTGTAAAATATTTTATTTACATGTTTCTCAAAAGTGTAAAATGTTCTATTCCCATGTTTTTGAAAAGTACAAAATATTGTATTTCAATTTTTTTCAAAAGTGTAAAATGTTCTACTTACATGCTTTTCAAAAGCGTTAATGTTTTTGAAATGGAATTTTTTTTAAGTCTTATGTGGACAACCCCTAGAAGTACATCTTGAGTACAATACAGTGAGTAGCTTAACCCCCTCATCTAATGCAAAGGACAATGCGAAAGCGACCTCGACAATAGCTACCAATTGAATGGACTTGCGACAGAATGATTTATTGAGCCGTGTACATGACTTACGAAAGAAGATTCTTCACTCACAATTTGCATTTTAAAGGTATTCGACTGCTGTTACTCTGTCCCTGAAACAAACATCCACCAAGTCAAGCCTTGAAGAAATCGAGGCCCAAATGAAGAAAGAAAGACTGTCCATGGTGCCTATTGCACTTGACTTTTTTTATACCATTTTTGCTCTTCTTCCAGCATCTGTTCTAAGTGTCATGGTTAGAAATTCGACCCCGCCAGGTTTCACTTGCTCCAACGTCCCTGTTTTGAAAGATGTTACGTCCTACGAAGGGGCCAAAGTGACTGATGTATTCGCCACTGTTGGGCCATGGACCTTACATCAACGTAATAGATTTATTTTAATTGATATCTTATTTTCATTCAATTCCTTGTTACAGACAGTACGTAAGTAGTGACGGCGGAGACTGATTCTTGGCTTGTTTTAATTTAGTACATTTTTTTTTTTGTAACAGCTCTGACAATAACTGCATGCGGGGATGGAGGGAAACAAAGTATTGTCCTCAGAACAGATCAGTCATTGTTGAACTCAGAAGAAGCCGCTGCAAAACTTGGGGATTACATCAAAGACGAATTTAGTGCTCTTGTAACATCTTTACAAGATAAAGAGTTGACAATCCATGTAATGAAATAAATCTTTTAATAATATATATAGTCTTTAATTATACTCTGTTATAATTCATTTGTTTTTCACAAATGCTTTAATATTTGAGAACTTCATATTGTTATGATGATTTTCATATATAAGGCCTTGTTACCCTAAGTGTTATGTTTTACAGGTAATAAATAATTAAATGCTATGGCAATGACGAGAGTTCCTATATAATTTTATTTAGAAAACCAGAATTTTGAATGTCATACAAGAATTTAAAAAAATCACAAATAATTTGCTACTAAAATAATGCGTTAAATAGGCACACAAATTATTTACAAATTTTTTTTAGAAAGTGTCAAAAATTATTGGATTTTCATTTTTATTAAAAGTTACAAATTTTGTATTTACTTGTATTTGAAAAAAAAATATTCCATATATGAATGCGTGTTTTTGAAACATTAAAAATATTCAGTTTACTTGTTTATTGAAAAGTGTAAAAATTTTCCGTTTGCGAAGCTTTTTGAAGTGCTAAAAATCAAGTTATAGATTTATTTTTCATTCAAAATTGCAAAATCTTGTATATTTTACACATTTTTGTAAAAATAGTGCAATTTGCTTTATTACCATGCATTAAAGATCATTCTCATCATAATTACTATCTTTTGTAGACAGCCCATTTATTTCTTAGATTGAAATAGGCATTTGTCAAGCTTATTCTTCACAGACAAGACATTTTCTTTCTGGCAAACAATTTCAAAACTGTGTAAGAGCTATAACTGTTATTAAAGCTAGTGCAAAATATAGACATTGACCACAATCGAATTAGCAACACTTTCTGAAAATGTAATTACAAAAGTGATGGATCTTCTGTATTCCAATACTCACCAGTTGTACCATCATTTGTTTCTAATATGCTACTGTTTTAGAATCAGCAGATTAACAAGAGACTCTAAAATAAACATGCAGATGGTCAGAGTCAACCCTTTGTCAGCAAAGTACATATCCAATATGAACAGCTTAAGTGGCGTCACTGAATTCAAATTATTTCCTTGAATATTATCACGGCGCATGCGTACAACTCTACCGTTTCTACCTACGACTGTCATCTGTTTCCAAGTCAAAAGTAGTTTCTGAGACTGGTGATGGACCTCCCCCAGAGCGCTGAATAAAGCCATTAACCACAAAAACGCGTTTATGCCAGTGAATCCTAAAAGGAGCGCCAGGAGCCCTTCAAATTTCAAAGCGCCGTAGAAACAGTAGACGACTATGAATATAATCAGAACTTTGTTGTACGCGAATCCAAATCGAAAAACTCCATTGGTTCCCATTATGAGAATTTGGAGGGCGCGGTAGGTTTAAAGCGTCTTAGGGACACTTCTTAGAGAGTCACGTGTTATCTTGCATGATTTTGAGCTGTATTAAATAATACAAAGTTGCAATTTTTTAAATATTTGCAATGTCAATTTAAATGTGCATATTGATATTGTTGACAGATATCCTTGATATTTGGAGGTGTGCCGACGCAGTACCTTAGCTCGGCGAGTACCACAAGCGTCTGAAATACCGGAACGCAGCTAGTGAAAATCAGAGTTATACACGTAGTAATGAAGTTGTACATTATATATCCTTGGAATATGGTGGACATGCGCAATGCGCAATTTCGCGCCAATGGACTGAGATTCCAATTCACCACAATGGAGTACAAGTACTCTGGAGATGCTGGATTGAATATTGTCATGGCAGCAATCAGAGCGCCGCTTAAGTAGAAAACCCAGAATATGGCCATCATAAGTTTTTCTAGTATTTGAATAAGTAGTGGCACCCGCAACTTTATTTGCGCAGACGCAGTGATATCCTGCACGAATTGACCTGCAAGTAGTATACTTAGCATAAAAGACAGTATCTGAATAAGCAAGGATTGGTATTATAAAGTTTAACGAACTGGCGCCAGCCCATACAACATGGGTTTTCAATTTTTGCGCGCGGCGCGCGCTATGTACATGTTTTATTACTTACTATTGAACTTGTCAAAGTAGTCCAAGCATCCAGTGACAAGCGCTACAATATTGCGGCGCTTCCAAATAATCCCGATTTGATTGCAGGGCAAAACTGTGTAAAACACAGTTATGAATGTGATGTACATTTTTGAAGCGCCGTTGGCTCCATTTCCCGCCCTAATTTGAATGCAGCGCCAAACGACGAATAAATAGTAGGACATTGTAAGTGCAATGTTAAAGAGCCACACTGCTTGCCACTTTTTTGAACTCACCATTTTTAGCCGCTGTTTAGTAGAGTCCCATGTAAAGCGGTGGACCATTAGTGCTTTCCCGTAAGTAAATCCGCGCGCTATGTATGATAGAATAAGTGAAGTTTGAAATACATTTCTTTCCATGTATATATGTTTTTCATTAAAAGTTGCATAATTGATCTATGTACACGATTTTGAAATTTGTAAAAATTGATGATTTATGCAATTAAAATTAGGTATAAATATCACATATATTGGTTTTTGAAAGCTGCATTATTAATCTATCCACACGATTTTAAAAATTGCAATAATTCTGGTTTCGCACTGCTTGTAATCATGCAAAAACCGCATATTTTTGTTTTTACAAAGTTGTAAAAATGACCAATCTACACGATTTTAAAAGTTGCGATAATTCTGGTTTTGCAATTTTGTAATCATGCAAAAACCGCATACTTTTGTTTCTACAAAGCTGTAAAAATGATTAATCTACACGATTTTGGAAGTTGCAATAATTCTGGTTTTGCACTTATGTAGTCCCGCAAAAACTGCATATGTATATTGTTTTTGAATGTTGCAAACCCAACCTATCTACATGATTTTAAAAGTTACAATAATTAGAGATTTACAATTTTTGTAATCTTGTAAAATGCGCATACATATTGTCTTTTGAAAGTTGCAAAACTCACTTGATTTTAGAATACATGCAAAATCTCATTACTTGCAAACGCTTTTAAAATAAACTGTAATAAACACACATATTCAATAAATAATGTTTACAAAATAGTTTTTCTAAATCTGTCATATACAAACGCAGTATTTACATATAGGTAGTTTTGAAAAACCATAGCAAATGTCCTACAATTTAAATACGTAAATCATTTATCTTTATAAATCTGTTGTATTTTCCGAAAAAATCTTGAAACCCAAATCCTTTCTCTGAAACCGAAGCAGCTTGAAACCGGAACCAAAACTGAAACCGAAACCAAAACTGAAACCAAAACCGAACAGTATGAAACTAAATCCATAGGTTCAAAACTTAAACTGAAACTAAAACCGTAACCAAAATCTTAAGAAAAACCTTCCTACCTACGTCAAAAATTAAGTTATCTAGCCACGTATTACGTGTAATGTAATCAGGGGCAAATCATTATTATGGTTTGAATTGGATCACTGTCAAATTAAGATTTTCATGTAATGATGACTGCG
>JAQFZE010000313.1:0-29819 GCA_034695245.1 Dicyrtomina saundersi | reverse complement strand
AGCGTAGTTCGGCAACAGGACTAGTATTAAGCTCTATGGTTTCATATCTCAAGGACATTCTCAGCCTATGAGGTGCCCGCGAGGTAAATATGAATTCCTAAAGTAAATTAATGGTGTGTATAACCCTAGTGGTTCAAACGCAATACCATAATACATACATACATACATACATTATTAAGTTATTGTGTTTTAAAGGCCACACCAAAGATTTTGTAACTAAATTTACGCCACTTATACCTGTACTACCGCAATATTGTTGTTTATTGCTTGCATCTAGTTTTTACTTCGCAATTACTACTCGTTAGCTGCAGGGTTAGTTTGATAATTTAATGACCTCTTGTTTAAGTATTTTTTGTGTTTTTTTCAATATCTGTTTTTGAAATTCTGTGGTGCGGTACGGTCTTTGCTTAAAAGAGTCTGAGTTGATTGAGGTAATTTTAAACGCAATTACATCTGTGATCCCATTCTTTAATCTAGGGAAAAAATATCTGCATATTCTTCAATTATACTGGTAATTCTTCTTAGTTCTAATTCTTTTAATGTGAACGATATATCTATGTGCTTGAAATCTGGTTTTTTCTTTTTTTCTTCAATGCACATGTGTGGTTTAATACTCTACGGACTTTGTTAAATTGCTTGCATGATGCCAAGTTTTGTATAACGGATAAGAATTTACAATTTTAGTTGTAGATAAGGGATTTGTAGCTACTATGTATACTGAATATTAGAAAAGAAGAGCGTTCAGGATTAGTAGTCTATTGGTATTAAATAAACAAGAGAAAAAAATTATAATGACGTCTTAAGTAGATTCCCTGTCTGTGGATATAGAAAGGGAGATTTTGGAACGAGCTGGTATAGTAATGTCGCGAGCCAAGTAAACATTAGTGATATACTGGTTTTGTAAGAAAGGGGAAGATTTTGGTAGTTAGTTTGGTAACTGTTGGTTGCGCAGGCCATAGTTTCTAAGTGGTACTGATAACTTGTCTTCGTTCTTTATTCACAATGATATTACGTAGAGTAGTCATTCTAATTTTGTTTAAGATGTTTGCTTATGGAGTGGGAAAGGGAACGGGACTCAAGTGAGATGATTGTATTTCTCTATATTTATGACTTATAGCAAATTGAAAGTATTTTAAAAAGTCGCTATTTAATAATATTTTTGCAATATTTGTTTGTGTGATGAGGAAAGGGTATTTGTTTTGTTTAGATTTTATAGTAATATAAACGAGTAGAAATCAATTTTCTTGTATTTTAATCTTTCGTATGCAATTATGAAAATTACTTGATTGGAAAATAAATGTAGTGTGGTATATCAGAGTAATAAATTTTTGCCTAATACTGATACTGTTGCTCTGGAATCTATTTGTGCTGATAAGGGTATGTTGTATATTCTTACGTTGAAGCTTATTTGAAAATTGAGGTTACTAAGGTAAACAAGGATTAGGGGTGGTCTTCTTAGCTGGGTAGGATATACATAGGTGGTTTTGCTAGGCCATTGTCGTTTTCCGATGTGACTTGATTTAAGCGTACAGGTTTACCATATCTTTCTTGATTGTTACTTTGATTAGATAATCTTGATGTATTTCTGTAATTTAATTTGCTTGGGGATTTTTATTAAAATTTAGGTTGACCACGTCGATGGCAATTAAAACAAGTGTGTGGCTGAGGAGAATTTTGAGTGAAGTTCACTGTACCTCTATGGCTTGTTCCTCCACGTCCTCTTGTAATTTGTGCCGTTGTTTATTTGTCCTTGGAAATTTTGTTGGTTTTTCATTTGGTTGATTTTTGTAAAGAAACTGGTCATTTAATGAACAATTAGCAGCATCTAGCAATTTTAAATACTTTTGAAATCTGGCTTGAGTGCTATCTAAGTACTGCGTAGTGCTTTTATAAAAATTTAAAAAGATTTTTAAAGTTTATCGACGGTGATTTGAATTTTTGTATTTGGCAGTGCTTAAATTTCATTGCATCAAATTGTTATAAAAAAACAACTTGCAGCTGACTAGTGTGGAGTTATTACATCTAGTCTTGACAATCCTTGGTGTGTTGAGGATCCTTCTTGGAAAAGTTTTTTAATTTGTTTAAACGATTTTGCTGTGTTGTCAATTATTAAGTGATGTTAGTTTGACCAAAAACGTCCAATATCAGAATCTAGTTGTCGTGGAAAAAATTGCTTATTTTTTGTATCAGTATTAAGATTAGCTGTAGAAACATGTTAAAAATAGGTCAATACAAGTTTCAGGATCTGATGCAGAGGATAAATTGGAAAGGGGACCATATGATGACTTAATGATTTTTGATGTACTTTTTAGATGAATAAATTTTCATAATTTTCAAGATTATTTAAATTTTCAAGATTTTTATGAGTGTTAAAGGGATTAAATAAATTTTTAGAGTTTTCATAAATTTTGTGAGGAAGGATTAAATTTTCTGATTGTTCATTACAACTTTGTAGTAGTTTTGTTATTGTTTTTGGAAATGATGGTACTATAAAAAATATTGAAACTGGTTGCTTGTCGATTGAAAATAATGGCGACTTCAATGTATTAGATAAAAGCAAATGTTTTTCTGTTATACGCTTAGAACAGAATTTTATAGTTTTTTAAACTCTTCAAATAGTTTGTCGTCGTGTGCTTCTGAGTCTTGAAACTTATTAAATTCTTGAAAATTGTCTTGTGTTTTCTGTGACGTGAAAGAAACTTCAGTGTCGCGTTGTTAGTTGTTTTGGATGATATTGAGGACAAAAAAAGTGCTGTTGGTAAAAAATTAGAGTAGATTTTCGGAGAGATGTTTGAAAAAGAACTTTGAAAAAAATGTTCGAAAAAGATGTTGAAAAATGTTTTTTGGCATAGTATTCGTTTTGGCAATTTGCAATTTTAATTAAGCAGTAAAGTGTAAATTTTTTAAAATAAACTTTGAGCTTTAAATATTTTCTATCTTGATTGTATTTTTGCTTTTATTTGTAGAATTTTAAACAAATAATAGATCATAAGTTTGTTAAGTGTATAAAGTGTGTACTTTACTGCCATGTACGCAAAGTTTCAGCGTGTTCTGTCACTCCAGCTTTGACCTCCCTTAAATATCTGTGCTTGTTCATAAAAGTATTTTTTGTCGTTTTTGACTTTTATTTTTAATTGGTTCTGCAGCTGTTGTAACTTTTTTACGTCGAGCTCTGTTTTTGTGAGTCAAAATGTTTCTATTTGAAAGATAATGTAACAAATAATTCTAAGAAATATTACGAGAATTAATTTTAACGTTGTAATAAAACGTGAAAAAAAAATAAAAAAGTGTTACAGGCGCAAACGCGTGATTATTTTCCTGAAATTATAAAAATAGTGCAACTAACAATACAGTTTTTCACTTACCAAAAGATAACGATTTTGTATGATAAAAATGAGAATTTTGTAGGGTTTTGACTTTTCGAATATTTCTTATGCAATGCAACTTGTGTGTGTAATTATATTAATGCACAAGTTGCTGGCTATCAGTATAACATGGCACATAGATCCTAATACAAATAATAAGGATTAAGATTGTGCTATAATTACATACATAAACATTGATGGTAAGTACAAAATATTAAAGAATATCACGAGGCTTTGTAAAATTTTCTAGAAATATGATCAACCTACTTCAAAAACTGGCCCTTTACTTCTGTCAATTACAAAGCAAAACCTGACGCATAGTTAAACAAGTTTTGTTTTTTTGTTTAAATCTTTAGACTTTATCAATCTTTATGTCTTGTAACCCTAATAAATCTTGAGCAAACTGTTGGACTCATTTGTGGAGCTAAGAGGGCGTTTATCTTGGTTTTGCGTCGATTTGTGTTAAGATCAAGTATCATTCTCTTACATTCTCAAACGTCAGCACTCTGAGTACTGAATTCAGCACAAGTTGCCAAGCTTCTGTTTAATGGCTACTATTCCTATTTTGAACTCCTTGTTTTCGTCTTTCAAAATGTTTAATCCGGTAGACAGTTTTTTAATCTTGCTTGTGAGGCTAATTTAGATCGAATTGAGGCGGAAATAGATATTATTTTCTGCGTTGGGTATTTTTTCTTGACCGTTGTGCCTTGCTCGTTTCTACTATGTTACATGGCCGCAAACACATCCGCAAAAATCATTTTACACTGTAGCTTGTGGCTTAAATAGTCTTCAATTTTCATTAATTTCTAGTTGGTCGTTGTTGACTGTCAGTGCTTGCGAATTACTTTCCTTTGTATTAGAGTCTTTTACGGCAAAACTATTTTGCGCTTTATGTAAACCGGCATAAGCACGTGTTGTGTTTTGTAAGGGGCAAGAGTCCTAAAGATTTGTTCACTGTCATGATTATTACTAGACGTTTACAATATCTTTTGTCAGGTAGTGAAGCTTTTCTAACTCATTTTAATTTATTTACGATAATTCAAAATGCTGATTGACAACAGCAGATAAACTTAAGTTTGAACTCCTGCTTTTAAACAAGCAATTGTTACATTTAAACTGAATGATTTATTAAGGCGATTACAACAAACAAATTCGAAATTTTTTTATTTTATTGTTGTTATTTTTCAATCTTAGTCTGTAACGTAGGCTGCGTCAAAATGTGCAGTGATTTCAGTACGTATGTCCTAATTAACTCATGACTTCTGTTAAAATCTGTTAGGTTAACTACCTTTCAGGTCTTATTGTAAGTTAAAAGATTGGTGAAGTTCAGAACATTAAAGTAACAGTGGCAATTCCGAAGCAGTAGTATAAAATTTCCAGATACTCATCCTAGTTATTTGCATTTTATGTAATTAAAAAATAAAAACATTTGATTTGTGTTGATGTTTATTAATCTGTCGATATTATTGTTACTGTCAGAAATTATAAATTATTTTATTTGAAAACAAAATATTTATTTTTTGCTTAATAAACAGAAGTGTTTGATGTTTCTAATATTGTTTTTTTATGAATTTAAAAAATTCCTGATGTCAATTTGGCACTGTTTTTTAACAGTTTGTTCTTTGAAAACCCGTTTTTAATTTAAATCTAAAATTCTGTAGTTATTTTAATGTTTCTTGTTATGTGGTTTTAACAGTTGTAATTTAACTTAATTAACTTTTAATTTATTATTGATTACATTTTAATAAATATTAATTTAATTTTGTTTTATTTTTTGATGCTATTGTATTGAAATTTGAGTTGTTGTCAAATATTAGTTTTTGAATAACATCCACTGTTTCATGTTGTGTTTAAGTGTTTAAATAATTGTTTGAACACCAATATTCATACTTATACTGTTTTCTAAATTTTGTGCACAACACACAACAATAATGTGTAATTGCATATCAAGCTTTTTTGTAATATTTGGAGCTGTGAAGACAGTAGACTGTCTTGTTAGTTATTCTCTCATGCCATTTTAGAAGACTTTGTTGATACAATAATGTGCGTTTGCAGACTTAAATATCTTTAACATTTGCTAGTTCTTGGTTTACCGTTGTATTTAATTTAGTTTTATTCACTGTTATGCTTTGCTTCCTATATTTGTTAATTATTGTATCACTTTTGTTTTCTTTTTGCAATATGCCATTATAAATAGGGCCTCGGCGGCGTCAGTCTCGTAAGAGACTGGACCCCTGATAATTCATAAATAATTCCTTTAGTTTTTAATACTTGCTTTTTTTAGTTTTTGCCTTCATCAGTTTAAGTATATTCATTGTGTTTCGCACAACTAAGTTGTCTGTAATAATTGATTGTAGTTAGACTGCTGTTGTGATTTTTAATCTTCAAGATTGGGTTGAATGCAAGCAATTCAGCTATTATTCAGAAAAAAATACAAACAATTTGCAGAATTGTTTAGCCTTTAAATTTCTAGAAATTTCAGTATATTAGGAGTAAGGGTGTGTTGATTGTTTTGTTTTTAAAGTTTCGTAACTTTTATTAATTTATTTTTTTGGAAGTAACTGTTATGTAACAGCATTGTCATACGGTATTTAACAGTACTCAGTAACTGTAAGCTACAGGTTCACAACTATTACCACAATAAGGACGCAAATCTCTTAGTTCTTTTTTAAAAGTAAACACTTTGTTTCTTACTAACACTTAGTAAATAACGTAAGTAATATCAAACACATTTTGTCTGCCGTAATTGAACAATTCTTTTTTTCAAGCCCACCATACTTCCATATACAGTTTACATAATCATTATTATTATGAACGTTACTTTACATCAGTACATCTTTCCCTAAAACACTACTAATCGAATGACTCACAATATTGATAAGATATTAGCATCAAATGTTTTCCCAGAAGTCTGTTCTTTTATTTGTTGTTAATCGTTTGTTTTTTACATTTAAATAAATATTAATTTAGTCGATATAACCGAAGTTCTTAAACCAGACTCAACTAGTCACAGTAGATGAGAAAATAAGAGGCAACCGCGTTAGATCGTATAGGTTTTCCTACCCTTTCACCTATCCCCGTCCCCTCCTCCACAGTAAAGTAGTCCGATTCCCTAGGCCTCTACAGTAAGAAGTCGTCACTACGAAGCATCAAAGGAAATTGGGTTACAATCAACCATCCAGTGACGTTTACCGTACAACACCGAGCTGTAAACGATTAGCAGTGGCCAATGAACGAACCCAGGTCTAAGACTTTAAAGTTTGTTACAGACTGTCGTTAGTAAGTAGTAGAAATTCGTTAGTTTGTTCTTTTATTTGTTGTTAATCGTTTGTTTAAAACATTTAATGATTAAATGAATAATATTTTAACATTTGACACCTAATCTAGTAAAAAAAGTAAATTAAAGCTTCGAACAAAATATAAAATTGTACATTTAGGAATATATAAAATTTTACATTAAGTTTGATATTAAAATGTAAATTGTGAATTGAAATAAGAGACGGACAGATATTTCCCAAAAAGCCCTTCAGGCAGAATGGTCTATTGGCAGTAAGAAGATTGCCTGTTAGAAAGACATGAAGCGTACATACTTCAGCCAGACGGCAGACAGTAAAATGTATCAGGCACTTAGTAAACTTAGGAAACTATATGTTCCACATAGTCGAAACTAAAATAAGATGCAAAATGCATGGGACGGAAGGATCTTCTATCTTGACGGACCATGACAAAACCAGTCAGTAAAACTCCGGCGAAGAAGAAGGTACTCCAACTCTCGACCGTGCTATGAGCAGAATTTAGCTCGCGACTGCAAGGCTTTGAGTGCCTACGAGGACCAATACACTTCAAAAAGGAAGATCTATTTTGTCGCTACGAGCAAATATTTAGAGAATCAAAAGGTGACCCTGTGCTGACCCTACAAGTGAATCTATTTGACGATGCAAGCAAAATTATTAGAAAACACATGGTGACCCAGAAAGACGTTCAGAAAAAAGTCTTATATATCCTAGTCCAGCTCTCAAATCAACCTACAAGGTAAATATATTATTTCTTAAATTCGCACAGCGAAAAGTAAGGAAGCAATCTTTCCATTTTTGATTTCGAAAAAAGTTTTATTTGAGTTTTATTTTGTTGGCCACGAGCCTTTAAAAGTCAAGTCATTTTCATTTTAAGTTTGCACTATTGTGCCAGTAAAGTAAAAGTAAAAGTATAGTAAATACAATGCAACCGTAAGACCTTTAAAATTATATATCTTATGTATTGGATGTTTTGTGTGATTGCATATTGTTTATGAAATTCTCGCATACCATATTTGTAGTTGTAAGATATTTAAGTACCATATATTAGTATAAAGATTTGATTGGCAAAACGCATCTAAACCTTTCATACCCATATAGCATCAAGCAGTTACGCTTATAATTCTGTGCTACATAAACTACACCATTTTTTCGTGCATATTATATAGTAACACGCAGGGCCGGTACTGAAGAAGTGAAGAATTTCTAGTTTTTATGTACTAAGTTTGCCTTTTCTAACTTGGATTAGAAGACTGCACTAAAATCCCTCTTAAAAAGGTGCAGGGTAATAACTTAAATACCCCACAACAATTGAAAATATTTAAAATCAAATTTAAAGTAGGTTAAGCAAAAGTCCTATTAAAGTGGGCCTATAATTACATAATTGCTATTAAAAGCATAGGCAACCACGTGTCGGGCAAAATCATTCACTGCTGTAGTGACGCCGTTTAAGTCAGTTCTTACGATAGCATCTGTAACTAACAAGAGCTAATGGGGAAAATATTTGCAGACGTGGTGCAGCCACAGTCCGCATCTTTACAAAAGATAGCATTAAGAAAAATAGAAATTAAAATGTAGATTGGAACTGTTGCTGCAAAGTGAAGCCAACTATCCTAATCGAAAACTTGCTGTTACGAGACAGATGTTTAGGAAAGCAACCCACAGCCGTAGACAGAATAGGATTTGAGAGGGAAACGCTTCTTAATAAAGAAAATTATTGCCTAGTAATCGTCAACTGACTAAGCTAAAGAGAAGACCTAAGAAACTCGACTGTGCCGACATCCTGAGACTCACAAGTCAAAAATAAAACTCAAATACAGAGATCAGTATTATTTTTTAAAAAATATACAAAAATGTTGTTGTTATTTCAAACTTTAGGTATTGCTAAAAATTTGGAATTAAAGACTAAAAATTCCATAGAAAACCTAAAACCGACAGTGCCGGTTACAAAGAAAACCAAGGCAGAAAATACAACGAGGTACGTTAATCCCAATACTTAAGCATACGGTGCAATAAATTATATAGCTAGCCATTTCTCAAAAATTCTAAGCAGACATTATAACATAGGATACGATTCTTTAGGTAGTCAGTTAACACAGTTTATAAAGTCATAATAGGTAGCAATTAAGATTGACCTTTAGTAGGCCACGGTATAATAACTATTAAAACAAATACACTATAATTTCATAAAAAGTAAATTTTTGGAAAATATAGCTTTTTTTAAGAAAACAGGTAGCCACAAGTGGTAGTGGTAGCAGCTGACATTCTGTGATATTGTCGGTCTTTAGGTAGGTGCTTTTGCCTCATTTTGTTGAATTTTAAAAAGTTCATTAGTTGCAACGAGCAGTAATTAGTCCTACAAGGAAAACTTGAAGAGCAAAGTCATCAAATTTCTATCAGAACATCCAATTATTAGGGAGTTTAATAATTTTTCATTTATAAAGCATCAGCTGTGTATTGTGAGCTAGGCATTTAGTTCATAATACTGTCTTTTTAATAATTTGAACGGAATTACAAATTTCAGATTTTCTAAAGTTGTCGCTTGTGTGAATTACTATTAATAGTTGTGTAGTGCTTCATTATAGTGAGCAAACATCATTAGGTAGGGTAGGACCCGCTTGTTGTGGGCATCGTCAGCAGAAAAACCTAATGTATAAAATTTAATTTTTATCTGGTTACGCTAAAGATCCAAGTGATTTTTTGAAGATCTAAGGACTTCCAAAACATCACCTATCTTCAAATACCCTGCTTATAAAGGTAAGCAGCCTGTTGAGTTAGAGTTGCTATTCATGTATGTATGTGTGAAATTAACATTACGCATTGTGTGTGAAATCATAAGCCAATATTTTGTGCACAATTATATTCATTAATATTGTGTATTTCATTTTGTGGGTGTTAACTTTGTGTACGACATATAAGATGGAATAATAATATGATACGAATAAGGGTGTATTTTATTAATATCGTCATACTGCAAGATACAAAATCTTGACTTTTTGTTACGGATATTTAATAGTGCAAGGAATTAACCCTTGACTCAAGTAAGTATACAATATAGTTAGGAATACGAACGTCCTTCATTGTGTACGATTTTTAACAAAGCGTTAACTCAAAAATTTTGAAACTCTTAAACTTCACGGGAAACCAGCACCCCATTTGTGTTAGTTGAAACAAAATCAAGAGATAAATTCATACCTCGGCTTACGGGTCGCTATCATTAACTTAGTTGTCGTTTTATGATTTTAAAATACTCAAAATTATCGTATTACTCAAATTATGTTATAATAAAAAATAAGGGGAATAACTTCTTTATTTTTAATGGTTAAAAAAACCATCAAGCGAGAAATTTATACATTGGCTTATAGATTGTCATTATTATTGAATTAGGCTCTTATTTCAAAATTTCAAAACATTCGTAATTGTACGTAACCAAAATTTTATTAAATTAACACTACGGGAAATTGAAACCCCGATTACAAGTAAAAAATAGCGAGACATCAAATACCTCGACTTACTAGGTGGTTAATATTAGTATTAGCCAAGCACGCAGCCTGGAACTTATATTTCGATTTCAATGTTGCAGAAAATTGTCGCCCTGACTTTCTAAATAGTTTTCGGTAATTAAAGGGGATTTCAATCCCGACTTTTAAGGTTGTTAGTTCTTTTAAGTATATGCAGAGAATTTACACGCTGGCTTTGAAGTAGATGTCCAAATATTGCAGAGTATTCTGACCCCGACTTTTAATATTGATTTTGCGGTAAATGTCGGGAATTCAATACCTTTACTTTGTTTATTTGCCTGCTTATAACCACACCGTGTAAGGGGAGTGCTGAGTGAGTTAAACAAATAGTAAATTAAGTTAGGAAAGTC
This sequence comes from Dicyrtomina saundersi, assembly GCA_034695245.1. Lineage (NCBI taxonomy): Eukaryota > Metazoa > Arthropoda > Collembola > Symphypleona > Dicyrtomidae > Dicyrtomina > Dicyrtomina saundersi. Next base: position 19,290 of record JAQFZE010000313.1, on the reverse strand, counting down.
AACAAAATTTTGTAATTTCAACTTTCATAACCACTTGCCGTCGGAATTCGCCAGCTGACGAATTATTGTTTTTTTTTTAAGTTTTTCTTTCTTTCGCATCAAGCATTTCAGATTGCATCGCATATACAGTGATTAATCAATGTAGGTACATTTAAACAACTCTAAAAGCAATCAACAATTAAACAGCAAACAATAAAATAATTTTAAGTTGTCACAACGACCGTAAGTCACAAAACTCGTAAAATTACAAACTTAGAGGCAAATATATGTAACAAAGTGCAAAAATCAAACACTATATTTATTTTAGAGCACTTTCAAGTGAAATCTAACAAAAACACGGTACAGTATTGAAATCTACGGATTTGGATTTTAGATACGGCCCAAGAAATCAAAGTTATAAAGAAAATTGTAGCTTCGATTTAGAATTCTTTAGTTAAAGAAGATTCTACGCGGATCTATCCTAAAAGGAATTCCTAAAAATTAAGAGTGAGAACAAAAATAATAGTCAATAATATTTCAGTACAATTGAAAAAGCATAATAGAGACAACAAGTCCGAATTAAATAAAAGTACTACTTTTTCACTGTTGTAATTTTACGCTGTTGTAATGTTTTACTGTTGTAAAATGTTACACTGTTGTAATTTTTGGTTAATGACCAAAAGAGATTAATTTTGTGTTTTTTTATAACATAGAACCTCACGAAGATTATTGATTAAGCCTACTGGCTGGAATTTGAAGTCGATATACTAAGTAAAATCAGATAATTCCGCCGACAGAAACGAATGGATTGGATATCTTCAACCCCAAGCACCCAAGAATACGAAATTACAGCAAACTATTACCGTTTAACAGTTGGATATTTCCTGTTAGTTGAATAACGTAATAATATAAGCAATTTATTTTGAAACACGAGTTAAAATTTAATTCACATTTTGATAAAATATATGAACATATTAGCAAACGCTGCCATAGTCAACTCTATTATATTATATATAAAATAAATTTTAGTATTCTGATTTTATTCACTTTATAGACACCTTACGTTGGCGCTGAAGAATAAGCATAGGTTGTGACCGCAGTCTACGGACGTCACGATAGGAAAAAACCTGAATTTAAGGCAGATTACAAACTACCCATCAGTGGCAGCAAAACCTTTCGCTGAACACGGATAGTAAACGTTTATGCACGTGTTTAATATACGAAGTAAGTCAAACGTATTAAAAGAAGTGACCAAAAGTGAATTTAAGGAACAGAATTTCAACTACCAATTGAGGGTAGGCAAAATTGTTGAAAATATTGTCTGTTGTGTTTCAACAGAAGTATAAGAGTCATATACTAATCAGCGTAAAACAAAATAAAATAAGAAATCGGCATAAAGTTAAACAAGTCGGTACAACAAATCATACTGTTGTAATTTTAGTGTTGTAATTCATTGACTGTTGTAATTTAACAAAATTGCATAGGTACAGGTGTAAGTATTGTCGTGGTTATTACCTGTGGCCATACAATTATAAAGTAGTTACGTTATATACTGTTGTAATTCTGTAGTGTTGTAATTTAATACTGTCGTATTTATAAAATACAAATATAGTATTGGCCATGGTAAATACTTGTTACTACATAGTCATATAGAGAAATACAGTACAACTAATGTTGTTTCTTAATAATGTTGTAATTTTTAGAGTGTGGTAATCAAAATACAGGCACTTAACGGTGACTACTTGTTATTATACAAACATATAGGAATAAATAATAATGTACTGTAGTAATCAAGACTGTTGTAAGTTTCCTAAAGTCATGGATTGATTGAAAAAAAGACTATTTTTTGTAACTATTGATTTTACTTCTGATGCTAGTGAAAAGCGATATAGACATAACTTATATAATTTTTATATTCCTAGTAAATATTTGAAATAATTGTGTACAATATTTTGTCCAGACTATCTACATAAAATAGCTAGATTGTATTTAAATTTTTATTTATTAATTTATTTCTTATTAAATGGAAATGGATAATCGTAGCTATGCAAAATTGTGAGAGTTACAAATTGAAAAAAAATATATCCTATTTTAAGATGTTAAATAGTACATTCTGAAACATTTAAAATAGATCAAAATAAACTACATATTTTTATAGATGCTTTAACTAGCAAAAACATTTATTTACCAGCTCGTTGTAGTAAAATGTTAATGCAACCATTAGAAAATAACGTATGTAGATATTTAACGTATAATGGTTTAAACCCAGTAAAATTTATTAATATCACGATATCAATATAACTGAAACATGAACACCAAATACAGGGTTGCTGACCCTTATAGAAAAAGTATTTTGTTTGTTTTTTTAAATTTGATCTTTGTCATGATCATATTTAATTATGATTGTAAACATATTAACAAATAACATCTACATTACGCATTTTCATTATAACGCTAACGAACGCTAACGCTAACAAACGCTAACGCTAACGAACGCTAACGCTAACAAACGATAAACCATAACAATAGAACGATAGCGCTAACGAACACTAACGCTAACAAACGCTAACGATTAAACGATACCGATAAACAATACAACGCAAGCGATTCAATGTGTTTAATACAATTCAAAAATAGGTAAATATCATTGAAGAATACAATACAACCAATATATTGTACTAGAGATATAATCAGTTACTTCAATTAGTAAGCTTGTATTAGATATTTGAAATATTGCAGCTTTTTTAGTTTCAAAATTAATAAATGTATTAGCAAAATCTATAAAATAAATATTACAAATTCGTTGACTAAAACTAGTTGTTTCAAAAAAGGGTGTGTTAATGCGAATAAATAAAGTTAAAAATGCTATTTTATTATTCAGTTTTGTTTATTTAGGACCTCCAATAACATATTTTTCATATTAAAGTATAGGTAAGGCTCCTGGTATTACTACTGGTATGTTTTCAAAACTTGTTTCTAGAAGTCTAATATTTTTATTTATTTTTATTACTTCTGAACTAATTTAGCCAGTCTTAATCTGTAAATAATGAATCTTTTGATGCTACTTCAGCATGTAATCCTGCTTTTTGTTGTTGTTTATTACGTTTAATTAATTCAATTATTCTAATATTTTCTTTCTTAAGTTTTCTTTCACTTTCAGTTATTTCTAGGGACGGCTAATTCAAAACTCCCTGCGTTTCGCGCCCGGAGTATTAAAGGCTCGCCAGGAAGCCCTTAACTCCCAAAACTGCCTCCAAAACTCCCTAGTTTCAAGCGTACATATAAACTAAGAGCAAATATCTACACATTTGTTTGTATAAAAATACTTTATGAGCTTGCAATACGCCTTTTGGTCTGCTGGTTATTGTTATGTATGTAAATCACTATCAAGTGACTCTTGCTGTAAACGTTTGGCATGAAATTCACAGATGTCGTGTTTTTGAGAGTTTTAAACCTACAAAACTTGCAAAACTTTCAAAACTCCGAGCGTTAAAACTCCTGGCTAAGGAACTCTCTACGGAGTTTTCAGAGCGAGCGCTTCCAAAACTCCCCTTCGTCAAAGCTTTCAATTTTCCCTCCCTCCCAAAGCTCTTAAACTCTGGGAGTTTTGAATAGGCGATCCGTATTTTTGTATATATTTTAAGATTTATATTACTATCTTCTTGAATGAAATTATTAATTAAAGTGCGGTTTTGTTTACTGCTGCACCATAAGTTTTACATTTTTTATCATAAACATTTGTTTAGTTAGTAATATCACCTTTTATTTCTTCGATGACACCTATAAGATTCTCTATTTCATTGACTTTATTAGCTAAAGTATATTTCAATTCATCTTTTCTAATAGTCAATTTTTTATTTTAACATTATTACTTTGTATTTTATTTATTATATTCAAATTATTTGATGTGATTTTATTATCTGTTTTTCTAATACATCCAAATTTTAAAACCATTTATTTTAAAAAATTTATTTTATTACATGTGCAGGAGGTGAGACGCACGCTTTTGCGTAATGCAGTGCTTTACTATAGTCAACTATAGACTGTAAAGTATTTTCAATTTTTACTACTTCCGTCCACTACAGCTCACTTTGACCCTATAGCCAATCGCCATTGGCCAATCCTTTACCTTGTCCTAGTCAATCAAAATCAACGCAGAGTCGGCCCTAGCCAATCAGCGGTGACTTGACCGGACAGGACAACAACAACCATTAGTTAGTTTATTATAGAGAGATAAATACGCCTTTAAAAATATACAGATTTGTTGTATTTTATAATATTTGTCCAGCACATTTATTCATTTCTATATATGTTAGTGCTTTCATGAATAAGGTTTAAAAAAAACCAGCTACATTTTTTTCAATTTTTTTAATATGTCTTTTTAATTCAGCTGGATTTTTATCTTGTCATTTTTTATTATTAACTGCATTAACAATTTATCTTACGCCTCCTGCGGCGGCTCCTTCTTCACAAATGATAGCAGCTGCTTTATTAATAAGTAAAATTAGAGCTGAGAGAGGTAAAGCTCTACCTCTTTTAATATGTTTTGATGAATCTGTAATAAATTTTTACATTAATTAGTTGATAATTTTAAATTAAAATTATTACCTGTGGCACCATTAATTTGTTTTATTTGAATTTGTGTTCAATTGATTTGATAGCCGTCACTTTTATTGAATTAAGGTTTATTTAGATGTAATGTTACACTGTTTTTATTTGTAAAGGCATTTACAATAGCTTTATATTGGCTTTTTGTGAATTAAATATTAATCATTTATATAAAAGAAAAAAATTTATTAATTTTTAATGAGTACTCATATATTCAACTTGCATTTTTCTACCACATGTTGTAGTCATAGAAGTTACACGTTCTCTAAATATAATAACATAAGCAGTTGTATTTGCTAGTACATTTTTACTAAATTCGAATTGAATTTAAATTCTTAATGTATTACATCTAATACGGTCTTCTTAAAAAGTTGTATCAAAACAATAGAACAAATAAGCTGTTTGAAATCCATATTGTGCAATTTCTGGTTCTAAATTTGTAAATAGGTCTCTAAATTTTGAATATCTATCACAGTTTTCTGTGCAAGCTAAACAATTATGACCATTTAATTTAATGCGTGGATAATATACATTTTTTAGAGATTTAGAAGCATTGCGAACATTACGAGAAATGAATACAGAAATATTAGATTTTTGACTATTTAAACGATTTGTTTAAAATCGAACAACAAAACCTAGAATCTTTTAAGGTTCTGAGATAGTAGTAAAATTACAATCCAAAGTCATTGCTGGTAAAACTAGAAATGTTTCTAGTTGTTTCATTATAAATTTATATGGGATCTTTGGTTGAGTTGTAATGTATCCAGATTTTTTACTAGACATTTTAGAATTTAGTTTAATATAAGGCATTCTCTATTTCAGAGAGGTAATATTGATTAACTCATCAACAACATCATCTGTACCACTAGTTTGAGCACTAGATTTAAATACAGCATCATCATTAAGTACTCTAACAAAATAAACTGAAACTCTAACTTCTAATGCTATTTTACCTCTAAATACTAAGATATGTGAGAATATAATTCTAAAACGACCTATTTCCTAATCTTCTGCATTTGTAATGAATTTGAATAATAAATCATGTCTATTAGCAAATCCTTGGTTTTTATCAGTTGATGCAGAATTTTCATTATTATCTAAAGACCAGCATTGACCATGTCTTCTGTTTGAACTAAAACCATCATTATATTTTAATAATCCTTGAATTAATCTTACATGCCCTTGTTTGTTATACTGTTCAACTGTTGTATCATCAAATGTTAAAGGTACTTTACCTAATAGAAACATGGGTCTATTATTAACTAATGTAATTAACTCTGTGCCTGTATGTCTTGTACCATTTGACTTTTTTACTGAATCAACCTCAATAATAAAGAAACTATTCTCTAATTGAAAAACGTTATTTACATTATCAATGCTAATTGTAGTTGCCACTGATTCATTTAAATGTAATTGTTTTTGTTGTAAAAAATCTTAAAATTTACAAAATTTTATTGCATCACTTGTAGTTATTTGATGTTGAAGATCCAAGTATTTTTCAATCACTTTTTGCGCATTTATTGATTAAAAGAAAACATTTGTGATTAATTGTTTTATTTAAAAAAGTATTCATTTAATTGCTCTATTATTGTTTTCGAATGTGGTTTAATTTTATATTTGAACATCTAAATTTAATGCTATATGCTCTTTTTTGTTATTATTTTTATTGACATCTTGCTGATTATCATACTATATATATTTAGCATTTGTAATCACTTATTAATATTTTAAAGATGAAGTAATTGTTATTTCTTTACCTCAAAAATTAATAGGATTAGGTTCTTTATCAGTCCACCACACATTTATTTTATAAATATATTCCTGATCTACATTTTAATATACTGGTTGCGTAGCTTTTTTAATAATTTTATAGCCTGGTGGTACTTTTGGTGTGAATAAATAAATACACCTAAATAGTCTAGCAATTATTGAACATGCTGTCACCAAATCACAATGCACAAATACTTAGTTAACAGAATTAATATCTACAGTTGTATCTGAAAAATATCTACCTCAAGTTAGTTGTTTTGGTGTAAATCCTAACGTTTTTCTAATTGAATCACTTGTAGTAAAATTAACAATAAAACTTCTGGAATTTCTATAACACATTTGGCTATAGAAGTATCTGGTATCATTTTTATGACACTACTCAAAAAAACTTCTTTATCTTCTTTTTGTATAACATTATTATTAACATCTAGACGCATTTTATCTTGGATTTCATTAGCAATACTATCAATTTCATAACTTCCTGTTTCTAAAGTTATATCAACAAAATCATTACTATCTTTATTTTATCTGAAATTATAATTTCTATCATCTATATTAGGTAATGAATCGTAGGCTGATATCTATTTTAAAGCTATTTGGTCTCCATGCTTGATAGAAAATGGTACCTCATAATAAACTGTAATATTGTTTTTTTTTGTATGTAAAAGTATATCTGTTTTTCGTTTTTTATTGAATATTTTGCTCTCATTATTTATTATTTTGATTTCTTGAACAAAAATTTCTAAGAGTTTTATGATATTTTCATTAGTTATGTAATTTATTTATAAGTATAGAATATATATTTGTAAAAGCCTTTTCTAAAAAATGTGATTTAAATTTATATAGTGTTTTAGTTGTTATATCTACATCATTTTTATGAATAAATATATGACCTGATTGTATATTAGCTAGTGTTGTTCCTAATTTTAGTGCAAGAATAGCTGGATCATCTATAATAAATCTAATATTACTATTTTGTAGACCTGACCCTTTAAACTTTAGTCTGTATCACTTGATAGTCTTTTTTTACCAAATAAATTCCATTTTTAACCCTAAGGATAAATTAACTCCCATTTTACACCAGTTGAACTTCCTAATCTACAATCTTTATAACATGCCCCTGTTTTAAACATTAACCATGCATATGTCTTAACATCTAATGAATCATATAATTGTTTATCAGGATTATTTTAAGTTAATAACTTCCACAAACTAATAGTTATAGGTCTTTGTTCCTTAAAATTTCAATAAAATCATCACCTGAACCATGAATTTTTCCATTTCTAAGATAAAAACCATCCATATCTATATTAGCTTAAAATATCAGTTTCATGGATTAAGGATCTTCAGATAAATTACCCAGGTACTTCATAGCAAGTTTTCGGAACCTATATTTTTGAAAAAAAAATTCCTGAACATTTTTAATTGCTAATTTTTTACCTATTTCTTTTTGTACAGACTGATTTGCTATTGCTAGATTTGCTAATAATCGATCGTTTCCTTTCTTTTATTCTTTCGTTTAATTGTACTAGTGTTATGCAATATTTTCAGAATGTGCATGTTTAGCACCCACATTTTTTGAAAAAGAGATAGTTCCTTTGGAGCTGAAGGTTTTTTGTTTTCTACTATATCAGTAATATTTTGTGTAGCTCTTTTAATAGGTGCATATTTTTTTTCTTGTTTAATTGTAAAAGCATCAACGCCTGTTTTTCTATAATAACTTGATCTCAAGTTTCTATTATTTTCATTTTCTTTTTTCATAAACCTTATTTGGCGTTTGATTTGTTCTTCTTCACTCGTTCATATATGTTTATATTAGGAACTATTTTTCCTTAGCAACATGTCTTTTAAAACGCGATTTTATTATATTCTGTTGTACAAGCTTTGTTGTGAAGGATTTTCTATACTCATAATCTTTTATTTGTTTAGGTGTTAAATCTACCCAACTATTAAAATTATTAGATTATCCTTTGCATTTTACTTAAGCTCTAATAATATTAGGATCTTTGGTCCCTCTTGTTTCTATGATATATTCATATGCAAAATTTTCATCTTTTTTGTTATACGGTGTTATTTCATTTGAATAATAGGTTTCTTAAATTTTTTAACATGGAAGTCTACAAGCTTATGGGTTATAGGATTTGTAGGTACAACTTTACTAATATACAGTATTTCTTTAGCAAATTTTTGTTTATAGCCTCTATCAAATTTAGTTTCAAATAAATGTGTTCCTCCTCTTTGACCAATTTTTAAATTATTATTTGCACTTTTATTATTATTTAATTCTAACTATTTATACTTTTGATTCATTTTCTGCTTTACTTGCTTCAATCAGTGTCATTTTAATACTACTCTGCTTTGAATTAATGTAATTTTTAATAAGATCTTGTAGGACATCGCTTCATCTAGTTGGGTTTTGTTCAGTCATATATTTATACATCTTTTGTAGAATAGTTCTTGCAAATCTTTTCACAATCATTGCTTGTGTCTTATTTTCTGTTGTATAAAAGTAAATTGTATATTTTTTAAATAGATTAGTTGTCTTTTTATCACTATATTCAGTTTTTTTATCAGAATGAATTTTTTTAGGCGTTCGACTAAAGTTCAGTATAACTTGAAAACTATCTTTTACTTCATCCGCATTTGCAGTTTTTAAAGAAATAGCATATCTATATTTAGAAAATGTATCAATTATCAAATTAATATATATCTATCATTATCTTTAACCCATTTCTTAGGCGTAAAAACTAAATCATTCTAGCTAATGTTTTTATTCCAACAAATCCAGTAAAAGAGTTTTTATATACAGAATGTTGAATTTTATATAATTTATCATCTATACCTAGTCATGACATATTATTATGTAATGGCTTAAGGCTTCAACCTAGATATAATTCTAGTTTTATTACACTTTTGGTCACAACACGTTTTATTTTTTCACCTAATGTAGGATTTTCTATTTCATCTATGTCTTTTAGTAATTTTGTATCTGCTTCATGTCTATTATCTTTATCTTTGTAAATATTAAATGATAAATCATAATGCATTGCTGCTTCATCAATTCTATTACCAGGTTAATCTCCTTTTGCTATTCTTTTTTGAAATAAAGTTTCTGGACTTAAATAAATACTACCTAGATAATGTACTTCTATATATTTTCCTATCTTATCAACTATATCACCGTATTTTTTAGCTTAAATAAAAAAACAGTTTCTGGTATTACACACTGCATTTTTCGTTTATCATAGTTCTATTATTTTTAGTAATTACTCGTTCTATTTCTTTATTGCGTGTATTAATCTTACATTTTATACAAATGATTTTATTAATTTATAGACATTTATTATAATTAAACATCTATCACGAATACATAATTATCTGTGTCTATTTTATAAATTCCAACTGTACGACCACATTTACATGTTTTTGGTACACTTGCTTTTTCCTAGACACACGCTTTACATTTGCATCGCAAACTGTTTTTAAATGTAGCATGTTTTCCAAATTCAGGTTGTGGTTTTTCAATTTTACACGTCTTGCATGTCAGTGAAATAGTCCATTTTATAAAAACAATTATTAAGTACAAATATTTTAAAAGTCTTGAATTTGTGTTTTTACCTAACATAATATTTCTGATTTATTCACATAGGTTTTTTATGAATATTTGATCTATGCCTTGCAAGCTTATAATATCTTACTGTTCGACCACATTCACACGTTTTAGGCCTACTTTCTTATGCTTTAGAACACACTTTACATTCTGCTCTGACAAGCAAACCACTCACTATGATTCCTCGGGATCTGAAAAAACATAGCCTGCAGCGATTCCTTAGACCTCAGTAAGAACAAAAAGTGTGGTAACTCGAGTGCATTTTGCGCCGTGCTTCAGCAGCAGCCCACCAAAATTCAATAAAACTGAATTTTTTAAAGTTTGCCGCTGTGTAACTTTTACAGTTTGTGTCTGATTTTAATGAATTTTGCAGTTTTGTGATTCTCATATTTTTATCTAACAATTAATTTCTAGAAATATTCAAATTCGACTATTTATTTTTTTTTAAAGATGAATTATAAATTGGTTCTGAAAAGTAAGAAATTGTATTATTCTAAAAAATGAAATAAAAAATCAAAATTAAAATTTTTGAAGAATTACTGTATAGATAAAAGTTCAAATACCACAAAACTGCAATTTTTATTGAAATCGGACTCAAACTGTAAAAGTTACAGGGCAGCAAACTTTAAAAAATTCAGTTTTTTTGAATTTTGGTGAGCTGTTGCTGAAGCACCGCGCCAATTACACTCGAAGTACCACAATTTTTGTTTTGAGGTCTAAGAAAACGCTGCAGACTATGTTTTTTTAGATTTTAAGAAATCATAACAAGTGGTTTGCTTGTTAGTCCGTTTTTAGTTGTACAGTGTTTTATGAATTCCGTTAAATGTTTTTCTTTGTTGCACCTTTTGCATTTTATATTTGCGCTGTCCATTTTGTAACAACAATTAATAAGTTAAAATTAAAAAAAATTTCAAAGCATAAAATATGAGGGTTACTAAGGTTTTGCTGAGGCTACTTGGTTAAAGTCTAGTAAAGTAGCTTGTAAATTATGTGAATTACTAAAACCAACGAATATGGTTTAAATTCTTATGAGTTTATGTTGTTTTTTAAGATTCGTAAACACTACTTCAGAAATCGGTCTAGGGGTTTAGTTAAGATAGGTTAGCTTAAGGACTGCTACTCCGTTGTCTATTGTTTGATGTTGAAAAAAATACCAAATATGGCATAAATTCAATGAATTCTTAGAAAAATGTTATAGTCAAAAAATAGTTTTGCCTACTTGAAAAATTAGTCATGGATTTTGGTTAGATTAGATGCTGCTACCCTGTTGAAGTAGATTGTCAATTTTGTGATGTCGAGAAAAGCAAAAAGCAGGGCCTAAAGTCATTAAATTTTTATGATTTAATGCTGTTTTTTAAGAGTTGTAAAAACTGCCCCAGAAATCGTTCCAGAGTCACCCATATACTGCTTCTTATAGACCAATTATAGGTTACCTTATAATTTAGATATTATGATAGTCCCTGCGCAAATAAATATTATTCAAGGTAAAGGTCAAATGACATTGATTAACATGGGTGATAGATCCATACGTTTACAGGCCCGAAGTCGTATAGCTACATATCACTTCTTACAACAGAAAGTGGTAGTTAAGTTGAATCAGACACAATCTAAAAGGATTTTCCAGCATAATAAAAACAATGGAGATCTATTGATCACCCAAGTAATGGAGAAACGCGAGAAATATAAGAATGATAAATTATCTTGCAATTTTTAATTAGCTTCATCCTTTAAACCGCAGGCACTTTACGCAAGTGACCAGAACAAACAGATTCCTATTTTAAATAATAATGAATTATTAGTCACAATGACTATTGATACAATTAATACGGACACTCAGCTGGAAATAATGCGTAACCAAAAAGTGAAGGAAATAAATGCTAGACGAATAAATTCAATAATATGTTTCTAATACCCTACAAATATAGAAGAATCACATGATTTCATTGGTTTGATCAGCTAGTTTGATCGGACGGTTCAGGTATATTCTCAGATGGTACAACCATTGTATCGACTATTGCGACAAGGTCCACTTTTTACATTTACAGCAAAGTGTTGTGCCGCATTCGATAAAAATAAACTTCGTTTATTACCTGTACCTATTACGGCACTACCGCATCGAATATTATTTTGAATTATGTCATAGTGTCACAAATGACCAGATAACGACAGTGCTCTTACAAAATAAGAAAAGCATCCGCCGACAACTATCGCGGTATTCATATTATCTTACGCAGATAAATGAAGTCTTCTCTTCATTGGATAAGCATGGAATAGCCATCATTCAAGAATTACGGAACTTCCGTGACTTCACTACAGGTTGAAAAGTACAGGCCTACACCGACAACTTGGCACTGCCGTCAATTCTGAAATTCTCGAAATTACCACCACGCTTACTTAGATGAAATTTAAAATCACGAGATTATGAAATTAAAATATTCTTGGTCGCGGGACTACCTAAACAAATCGTTGCATTAATCAATCCATCACTGAGAAACGTCTCTAATCGGGAGATCATACTTTCTACTAGAATTGTTAAAGAAGCGTCACGTTCTCGGAAAGAAATTAATTTTATTCAGCGCAGCGCATTATTGACAACCAAATTAGAAAACATATATCAGCTCCAATTGGGAGACCAAAATGTAGATAAGATAATTCAAAGGTAACGCTTTGACTGCAAAAATAATATAGTAGGACGTAGTCGCTCCAGCCTTTTTTTTCGACTAGGAGAACAAAAAAGATTGTAACGTCTTAATCATTCACCTTTGAGTAATCCATATGTAATAGTTGTTCCTTGAGTGTTAGCTATAAATTTTATCTAGTTCATTTATCCAAAATTTCATTATAAAGTAGAAAAATTATTTGCTGTAATGAGTGAAGAATATCACTTTCTTAACCTTGGTCTACTTATTACGAGGGTAATCAATGACTGTTTTTAGTTTACACGAAGACAGCCTACTCGTCCCCACAAAACTATTTTCAAACCTCTGTTACCACTAAAAATCAAAATTGCAAGTGAACAAGTTACACAAGTACCTCAAAATACTCCTATTGCTAATATAGAAAGCCCCTTTTTGTTTCAGACACCCAAATTGTTTACATCATCTGACTAATCCAATTTGTCTATCTATGCGATCAAAACCTTCCTTAAGGAAGTTGGTGATGGTAAGGTAGTTAAACTAGATAGAACCCCTTAATCGGAAATACTTCTTTTAAAATTTAATTTGCCACGACAAAATACAATTGTTACGCAAGAAGATATAATAAATGTGATGCGACAAATGATGTCAGCTGTAGGAGGGCAGGTGACAATTACCAACCAAGAACTCCCAGTAAAAGGTTCCCTAAATTGCCAAAGATTCCCACGACCGTAGCGGATCTGCAATAACACGGCATATAAATTATATACTTTCAAATCCTTTTGATAACGACCATACTTCAATGGCCGATCTCAGAACCGAAGTAGTTAAGTTGAAAATATGCTTAGCTGCTTTGCTCAGGCCGTCAGATAAATCTAAGTAAAATTAATTTAAGTTGATTGCGTCTTCATTTCTTACGTACAATGAATACGCCTGAGATCTTACTCGGAAGTTGTGACAAGGAAGTGCATATTCCTCTTCTCAAAAGTCAGAAGGAGCAAATTTTAGATAAATGGGATGAGGATTCAGATGGAAACGTCCTCCAAATGATATAGGAGACGGATTTTAAAGACGTAAAAGAAGCTACCAGTAAAATTGATATGTCACAAATTGTTACCCTACTGTTAAAGTAAGCTATAAAGTTAAATAAGATTAAGGATAGTAATATGCAGAAGACTGATAGCAAGGAAGATCAACAGGCTCCTCCGTTCAAGAAACCCAAAAACAAATTGTTCAAGGAGCCTCTTAAGGAGGGAGAGATTACATCGAATAAGGAAGTTTAGTCTGATGCAGTGCCTTTTCGACGTAAGTAAAGTGTCGAAAATCGTAAAGGTAAAGTGGTTACAACTCCGTTCATCTTAGCATAAATTGCGGAGTTCAGAATTTGTCTTGATTAAGGTTTTCCAGGCAAACGAAACATCAAACTTGAGTTTTCCCGAGTCAAAGGCGATATGCATCGTCAAAACCGTCTTGAAGTAAACCTAATGCTTTAACTGTCAGACAGAAGGACACAAATTAAAAGATTGTCCTAAAGGTTGTAAGACTTGGCTTGAACCCCGACGCCAAAACTATCGTGGTTCACATTACAATGGCCAATATAGTCCGTCCTAAGCCGTTTAAATTTGATCTCTAAACAGATAATCGTAAAAATCGTTTTATAGAGTAGAATCTTATCAAACTACGAAACTATTGCTTTACATAAAATATTTAAAGTTGATAATAAAAATGACATAGTGTTACGAATAATAGTCTTAGAATCATAGTCGTAAAATGAAATTGTGTTATATATATAACTTTCCTATTGGAAATTTTAAAAGATAAAAGACTATTTACAAATGACTGAGAATAAAAGCTTGATCTTCGTAATAAGATATATATAAATGACTGAGAATGAATTTTGATTTCTTAAAATATATACAATGAATAAGAATAAATTATTGATGTACGTGAAAAATAAGGTATAAAAAGAGGTATGGGATATTTCTCCACGTACAACTATGAATTTTGGTATTTTAAAAGTATTCTTTTGAGCACATGACACTAACGGGTAATAAAAGTATTAAATATAAGTGGAGGTGTATTTTAGCATTTTTATTTTTCATTTTTCCTTTCTGCCGCAGTGAATAGATTGTCTCTTAACGAAGGTCGTCATGGTTATTGATGATGACCAATTCGTTTTCGAGTCAGCAGGACCTCCGTTTTTGGAACTCCCTAAATTACACCTTTTGATTTTGATCCGCCAGTCAGCCCAAGACCGTTGGAGAAAACTCTAGAAAGTCCCAAGAAAAATATTATAATCAACGCAGCTGCTTGTGATAATTGCGATTTTACGCTGCATATCAACCGGGATTGCTTGGTCTAGAGTCTACAAAATGACAATCAACCACAACGAGTCACTAGACGTCTCAGTGATTAAATCTTCGAGAAAAAAAGCAGTAGAAAGTCTTGGACATAATTGAACCAAATTTGCCGTTGTTGGTCGCTGGAACGCCACAGGAGTCCTCAGAAATTTGCCAATACGATTAGACCATTGATATAATTTTCATCGGATGGTTCCAATTCTTTCTTGTAGTAAAATAAAAGATAAAATTTCGGACACGTTCACAGAAACTTTATACATTTTTGATATGAATAAGTAGTTAGAAAATTTTTACGTGATGTCAAGTCAGAGACCAAATGAAATATATATTATTATTATGACACGTAATAGCGACGAGTACAAATTAGATGCTGTCAAAATTAAGTTAGGTATTTTGATAACAGTTTGTGATATAAAATTGACCATAGAAAACTTTATCTTAGTAGATAAGTACATGTCAAACGTGGGATATTTTTCTAAAGACTAAGCCTAAGGTAAAAGTTATTTTCAATCCAGCAAAATTGCCAAAATAAAACATTAATAAATTATACATAAAATGTTAGCCATACAAAAGTGTGTGTTGTCTTTTCCCACATAAAATTTTCTTCTAGGTCATTTTTCTGCATAGCTGAAATGGCGACGCTGCCAAAAGTATAGAAAACTAAAATAATGCGATTTAGACGTTCATACTGATGGCAGCTTCTAAACTTATGGTGTTGGATCAAATATGGATGAAATAATGAATTAATTCTAGAAGTCAAAACAAGATATTGGTAACCTCCTACAGAAAAGGAGGAATGGTGGTGATAATAACAACATTAACAACTTTAGTCCAGAAGTTTTGTAATAAGAAAATTGAAGCTTTAAACAAATTATAAAATTGTACATTTAGAAATATATAAAATTTTATACTATGATTGATATAAAAATGTAAATCGTGCATTGAAATAAGAGACGGACGGATATTTCCCAAAACGACCTTCAGGCAGAATGGTCAATTGGCAGTAAGTATATCGCCCGTTGAAAAGATTTGTGCTGTGGCTGTGCATTTCTCGATTATTTTACGAAAACCGGAAAACATTATTTACATGCCTGCACCCATGGGGACCCAGTTAAGCAAAACTACAGAAAGAGAAGACAGTACATACTTTAGCCAGATGGCTGACAGTAAAATGTAGTAAGTAGTTAGTAGGCTTGGGGAACTGTATGCTGCACATAACAGAGACGGAAATAAGATGCGAAACGCATAGGACGGAAGGATCTTCTATCCTGAAGGACCATGACAAAACCAGTCAGTTAAACTCCGGCAAAGAAGAAGGTACTACAACTCTCGACCGTGCTACGAAAAAAATTCAGCTTGCTACTGCAAGGGTCTAGGTGCCCACAAGGACCAAGACACTCCACAAAAGAAGACCTATTTTGTCGCTTCGAGCGAATATTTAGGAAATCAAAACATGACCCTGTGCTGACCCAACAAAGAAATCTATTTGACACTACAAGCAAAATTATTAGGAAACACATGGAGACCTAGAAAGACGTTCAGAAAGAAGTCTAAAATATCCTAGTCCGGCTCTCGAATCAACCTCCGAGGTAAATATATTATTTCCTAAAATCGCATGGCGAAAAGGAAGAAAGCAATCTTTCCATTTTTGAATTTGAAAGAAGTTTCAATTTAGTTTTATTTTGTTGGCCACGAGCCTTTAAAAGTAAAGTCATTTTCATTTTGAGTTTGCACTATTGTGCCAGTAAAGTGAAGTAAAATTATAATAAATACAAGGCCTTTATAATTATTTATATAAATATAAGACCTTTAAAAGTATATGTTTTATGTATTGGATGTTTTGTGTGATTGCATATTGTATATGATATTCTCGCATTGCATATTTGTAGTTGTAAGATATTAAAAAACCATATTTTAGCATAGAGATTTAATTTGAAAGACGCATCTAAACCCTTCCCACCCATATAGCATCAAGCAGTTAAGCTCATATTTCTGTGCTACATAAACTCCTTTATTTTGTCGTGCCTTTTATATGATATCACGCAAGGCCAGTCCTGAAGTAGTGAAGAATCCCCGGTTTTTATGTATTCCGTTGCCCTCTTATAACTCGGATTAGAAGACTGCACTTAAATCCCTGTTACTAGCTTGCAATGTTTCATTGTTTAGCTAATCATATAATTTTTAAATCCTTTTAGAATGACAACTACAATTAAACTTACACGAAGTAAGATTCTGTTAAAAATTTTGACCGTCAAAGGCAAAAACATTTACTTCTTAAATGCCTGATACTTTCAGAAAACGCTAAGCAATCTGCCAAGTTCCTCAATGGCCCTAATTATAATGAAAATGAAGGTTGGCCTAACAACTGAAAGCAACAAAAGAGAATTTTTGTTTGTGCTATTTCTCGCAAAGCTGCAATTGTTGAATTAGAAACTTGGCCAAAATTAATTTCACACTCGGACGATGTTTCTATATATACTTCCAATGCAGACAGAAACAATATTTTCTTGAAACGACTGGAAATGGACAATTTTACGATCGCCAACTTACTTTGTGCAGGTAAAGACCTTTGTGCTTATTGGTAAACTACGCAGTATAGAAAAATGTATTTAAAATACAACAGCAGGTTGTTCAAGCGGTGACAAACACATGAAACAACAGTTCACAAAATGCATAACCACTTTAATAAGATTTTACATAATTTTTTTTAACAGATTTGTTTTCACATAAAAAATTAGGGTAAGTAATGTTTATTTATGATTAGTTTTCTACAACCAAATTAATTTATTGGTAATTTAATCGTTATCAGTAAATTCAGATAAATATTTGTTCCTACTGGAAGAAAACCAAAACCAATTAATACAAAAATTTGCTCCGGAATCGTCACTATCGAAATTACATGCAAATAATCATGGATTAACTCATTATCGTTAATTCCAGATTGTCCCGTATTTGTATTAACTAGCTAAATTAAGGTAAACACTGGTATTATGTGTATTAACTCTGTTTTTAAGATAAGTTGCTGCCAAACTGACCCTACAAAAATGTGTGAATGTTGTATTATAACTGAACTTTATTGTATTTTCTGTCTTTTATAAAGAATTAAAGTGCTAGTGCATCTACACTATTTTAAATTTTAGAATTTACTATTTGGCTTCTTGATTTATCCTACACAATACTAACACCTGTCATATATCTTAGATTTACCTTGAATAAACCAGTTGTAATTCCCATCTATATCTTTTTGCCAAACTAAAGTTTCCAGCTAGTCGAGAAGAAATCTATGTACTCTGTTTTGTTCCATTGTTTTTTTAATACAATATTGCAAACTTGTACATGGTAACCTCTTTTTTGCATTCTTCTGTTTCAATTCTGACTAAAAAGTGTCGTGTGTTTTGCCGAAATGCACTTTTTAAACAAATCTAGTCTGAACAGGCTTCAGTCATATATTGTACCTAAGGCCCCATATTGCACTACGGTACATTAAGGTTGCCATACCGACCGACTCATAGATCGTAATCCTACCGTCTAAGGATTTACATTTTTTTCTGGATAGTACACTAGCTAGACAAGCGTTAGCTCTTAAAACTTTACTAACACAATGGCAGCAATTTGATTTACTGTTACAAACCCCTGAAAAGTTATAGAAATAATTGTATTTCTTAACAATTTAAAGCAGATTGCGTTCGTAAGTGGACCAGGATTTAATTTTTATGTGTGTCTCTTTGGCAAATGTAAGCCTTAGATTTCCTGACATTTATTCAAATTTTGTTAACAAAGCAATATTGTTTGATTGCTAACAGTTTCTTTTTTAGATTGTCTGAGCAATAAGCTAAATAAACTATGTCATTAGTATACATGACTATGGTTATGGTTCAGGGATGGTAAGCCAAAAAATAAAGATTCGGATTCGAATTAAGCTTTCAACATTATCAAATATTCAGATTACATTCAGATTAGGATAAGCCGAATTTATAAATAAGGATTTTGATTCCGCTTAGCTGAAAAAAGCCGAAAAAATTCGGATTTCGATTAGGCTTAGCTAAAAAATCTGGCGCTTCGCGCTGGATTTGTCCACCGTGAGCCCTAAGTAGATGCTGAGCTTAATACAAGTTGGTATTATCACTAGACAACAATATTTTGGCAGTAAGCCTAACAAAAACCCCACTAATTAGAGCCGGTGTAAACATGCTGCGTACGAACTTTACTAGTGAATTTGGGTGAGTAACATGTGAAGCCGTTTCGAGTGAGCTTAGTTAGAATAGCGCCAGAGCAAGTGGGCTAGATACGATTGGTAATAATAGGAGTGGGTGGCCGGGGTACGAGT